>BHEV01031433.1:0-38273 GCA_004319985.1 Emydocephalus ijimae | reverse complement strand
ATACATATACATATACATATACATATACATATACATATACATATACATATACATATACATATACATATACATATACATGCACATAGATACATACATACATACATACATACATACATACATACATACATATATATATATGTTTTCTTAAGTTTTCGCGGGTACTTACATGTATGGCATTCAGCTTTGTTCGGGTATTTTCCCATGTCATAGTAGTGGTGCTTTTAAAGTTGTAGCACCGTTTCAGCAGAATCTCATCATACATACACACACATTTTGTGATACTTTCCTCTGATAGCTGATTGATAATTTGCAGATTGCATCACCTGCTTGGGAAAATAATTATTTTTTAGGCATTTGGGGACGAGCAGCAAATAAGGTAAGCTTATGTATGAAACCGAATGAATGAATTTCTCCTCCATTCCAGTTGACAGGCAGGCGGAATCAGGCTAACCAGATAAATGCCACAGATATGGCTAAGCCATCTGCCCAGATAATTCTATAGTTTAGAATGATACTTTTCTCTGTGTTCATCATATTTTTCTAGTAAGATCATGCAGCATCTCCTGAACAATTCCCATATTTGGCATTGCTTCAAAGAAACACCCTGCCCAGTTTCCCTGTAAGAGTCTATGATCTAAGACACCTTCCATATCTAACAGGGAGAGAGCTATAATTTTAGCATCGCTATAAGAATCACGGTAGAACTAAATCAAACAGTACTGTGTCTTCTATTTAATTTTTCTTTAATTCCAGTGTAATATAATCTATTTTTTTCTTTTTTGGAATACATGGTCTTTTCTTTCTTGAGATGAAAAAATAGAGATGTGAAAACAAAAGATGATGAACTTCAACTGATGTGAAGTTTCCTACTGTTTGGAAAAGTTATTTGCCCAATTTAATTGGTTAGGCAGTTTACCACTCATTCCCAAATAAATTGCCAAGCCTGAAAGTGCCCTGATGAGAAAGCATTGGATGATTGAGGCAGCAACTCAGGTGGAGTTTGGCAGCTATCAATCCATATTATATATGTAAAATTCCTTGGAAGAAAACCATTAACCTATGCCAATAGGGATGATCAGATTTTTCTAGTTCCATTTGGAAGACGTTTGGAACTTTTCAAGGCTTTTTGAGATCTAAGGAGAGAATGTTGATTTGAGCCTTCCTTATTTTTAACGTCAAATTGTAGTAGGAAATTGTGAAGATCTGGTTCACATCGTTGGATTCCAGCATTGGCTTGATTGAAACAATCAAGGAATAGTATTGACTTGACTGACATGGAAAAACCAGGTACAGATGGTCTGTATAAAAAATAATAATTGAAAAAGTCTGCTAATTCTCTGATCCAACCTCTTTCCATTATCCCCAAGAAACCTAGAAAAGAAATACCAAATAAAAACAGGAGAGTAAAAATCCTTATCATCAATCAATCAATAAAGTGGATTTGTGAATCATAAACCAGCTTGATTTAAACACTTGGGAAGATTCTCGAGCAGATTGTAGAACAATTTATCTGCACGATGCTTTAAAAATGCAAGGATAACTAGAAATCAACATGGATTTATAAAGAATCAATTTCTTGATGGATTTGTCAAATCATTTTATTTTCTGATTCGGTAATTTCTACATTATGCATATCATTCAATGAGATTCCTTGCTTGCCCCTCTGGATTTGCTCCTGGGTCTCCACTAGTTAAAACTCAAAAGGCTGAAGACATGGGTATTTTAAGGCTTTCCTTAAAAATGCAATTATAGTTCTCATAACAAAATATAAATCTTATTAAAGTGTTCCCGAGAAGGATTTTGGCAATCAGAAAGGTATGAGAGATGACAATAAGCAAAATAAGGGAAGTACAGTGTGAAGGAGTGAGTAAACCAGATAGGGGAACACTGGGAATTTTCTGAATATGAGAAATCTTATGGTGTGATTGTTTATTCAAAGAAAGTGTCTAACAAAGTAAATAGGGTTGCCTGATTAAGATTGGGATTGAATGTAAGAATGGTGAATGGTGAATGGTGAAACAAAACTTGTAAGAGAATAAATGGAACATTTAGAAAAGGGCTCAATATTGAACAAGAAGAAATAACAATAACTTAGTCATGAAAGACCAGCTAGGTGATTTGGGGGCCATTTATCCTCTCTCAGCTCAACCTACTTCTCAGGATTGTTGTTCTGGGGAATATAGGAGGGAGATGTATGTTGGATATGTTTGTCACCTTGAGTTATTTGCAAAAGTAACAAAGGTGAGATAAGGTAAAGATAAAGGTTCTCCTCACACATATGTGCTAGTCATTTCTGGATCCAGGGGGCAGTCTCCATTACAAAGCTGAAGAGCCAGCGCTGTCCAAAGACATCTCCGTGGTCATATGGCTGGCATGACAAAATGCCAAAGGTGCACAGAACACTGCTACCTTCCCACCAAAGTGGACCTTATTTTTTCTACTTGCATTTTTACATGCTTTCGAACTGCTAGGTTGGCAGAAGCTAGGACAAGCAACGCTACGCGACACTAGGGATTTGAACTGCCAACCTTTCTGATCAACAAGTTCAGCCTCTTAGCCACTGAGCCCCTGCATCCCCACACAGGCGAGATACAAATTAATAAAAACAAGTATTATTTATTAAACTTATATGACACCCAACTCTCAATGATTCTGGGAGGCTCAGAACAACCAAAGAAATTACAATAAAACCAGTTAACGGTTTTAAAAAAACAGCCAGCATGTTTCTCATTGAAGACCTGGGCGAAGAGCCAGATTTTCATCACCCTTCTAAACAGCAATTGTTGGACTATCTTGATCTCAGAGAGAATCTTGTTCCAGAGGTCCGGCACTGCTACAGAGAAGGTAAGATTGTTTAATCAAAACATCCAGACTATGCAAAGCCTGCAGGATCAAATCAGCTGGATAGATGTTTTGAGAGGCATATAGTCCCTGAAATAACCAGAATCTATGCTATATAAAAACAACCAACACCTTAAATCTTATCTGGACATGAACCAAGAAAGACAAGGGTGTGTGATACCTCCTTTATGTCTTAATGGGTTTACTGATAGATGTGTAAATAGCAATAGACTTACACACCACTTCATAGTGCTTCACAGTCCTCTCTAAGCAGTTTACAGGGTCAACATATTGCCCCCAACAATCTGGGTCCTCATTTTACTGATCTGGAAAGGATAGAAGGCTGAGTCAACCTTGAGCCAGTCAGAATTGAACTCCCGACAGTGAGCAGTGAGTTAGCCTGCAATACTGCATTTCTAGCTACTGTACCACCATGGCTCCTAAGCAGTATGTGTGCGATGATATTAGGGGTGTCTTTATTGGGGATGCAAATATATATGCAGATGATGCAATACTGATGCATTGAAAACAAGAGATCTGAAAATTAATGCATTGAATGCCAAGGTTCTTGTTTGGACAAGGAAGACCTTAATGGCTGCACTTTAGTGAATTTGCGTTCCTTGGTAGGTTTATGGGAACATGGATGGCAAAGCTTTCTGAATGCTATATTTTAAAACCTCAGGTGGGATGAGATTGTTCAGCTTTGCTCCAGAAAATGAGAAATTCAGTACTGAAGCTTTCCACTTTAGGCTGCTTTTCTGAGCATTGTTTTGGGCAATATCATCAATTGGTTCCCTCTAATGGATAGAAAAGCAATTTTTTCCAGGCTGTCCTTGGTTTTTGAATGGCATGCCGGGGCCAGAATCCAAAATAAAAAAGAGGTGAAAGTTAAATTTAATTTAATTTACATTTAATTAAAATTAAATGTGGCTAAAATGATTTACTCTCCAGTAATACATTTCATATTTTTTCTACATCTGTCATATTAAAAAGTAACAATTTTGGGACTATCTGGCAGCAGCACAGATAGTTTTTCAGTGGTCATATGTAGCCCTTGGGCAGCAGCTTGTTCACCTCTGCTCCAATGTACCATAAATTACAAACCACTTATCTGCAGGCACCGACTGTAGTAATTTTCCTTAGAGCTTCAAGAATATGTTCCTAATAAACTAAGCAAAATGTCAGAAATGATAGGAGGTCAGCAATTGTAGTGACAAAGCTTCAGGTGACTGCTGCAATCCACAATTCCAGTGTGGCATCCATGCTGTCTCATGCACATTTTGTTTTTTCCATCCACCAATACCTGAACTTGTTTGTGAGATGTATGGAACAATTTTTGTAACCTTGTGAAAGCGATAAGGGCGTTCAAGAGGTAATTGGGTGAGGTTGTTCTGCTGGGGGAATGACATTAATAGCTGCTATGGGCTTCCAGAAGCTTCTTTTCAGATTGACTGTTTCCTAGTATGATTTGATTGCTTATTTGTATGCTATGACTATATTAAGTGTTGTATCTTATGATTCTTGATGAATGTATCTTTCTTTTTATGTACACTAAGAGCACATGCACCAAGACAAATTCCTTGTGTGTTAATCACAATTGGCCAATAAAGAATTCATTCATTCATTCATTCATTCATTCATTCATTCATTCATTCATTCATTCAATCATTCAATCATTCAATCATTCAATCATTCAACCATTCAATCATTCAATCATTCAATCATTCAACCATTCAATCATTCATTCAATCAATCATTCAATCATTCATTCATTCAATCATTCAATCATTCAATCATTCAATCATTCAATCATTCAATCATTCAATCATTCAATCATTCAATCATTCAATCATTCATTCATTCAATCATTCAATCATTCAATCATTCATTCATTCATTCATAAAGGCTCATTCATTTAACCTAGGAGCAAGTAACTTTTGTTGCAACGAGAGCTTGATTTCCAACCTTCCCATCCTTTTGTTGTTGTTATTGTTCATTCTAGCATCTAGTGAATCCATCTACTTTGAATCTTCCTAACAATTGTCTGTAAGACAATCATTGGCAAGAATATCCTTCTATTGTTAAATCTAGAACAAAATCCTGATTGCATCAAGTTTTATTTATTTTTTATTTATTTTATTTTGTCAAGCGATTATAAGATAACAGGTATAAGTATAAACATGGTTATGAATACATGAAATCGATACGAATAAGAAAAAAAAGAAACAATAGGACAGGGACGGTAGGCACGTTGGTGCGCTTATGCATGCCCCCTACAGACCTCTTAGGAAAGGAGTGAAGTCAATCGTAAACAGTCTAAGGTTAAAGTTTTTGGTGTTTGGGGAAGAAACCACAGAGTCAGGTAGAGTATTCCAGACATTGTTACTGCAGTCGTATTTCCTGCAATCAAGTTTGGTGCGGTTAACCTTGAGTTTCTATCTATTGTGTGCTCTTGTATTGTTATGGTTGAAGCTGAAGTATTCATTGACATGTAGGACATTGCAATGTATAATTTTTATGTAATTGTTCTGTCCGAAGAACAGAATTCAGGGAATTACCTAAGGCCTGCTGAGGCTTTAGCTCCATCTGGGAGATGGCAGAAAATCTTAGATAAGCACTTGCTCTTAAGTGGATTCTCCTCATTTACTGAGGAACTGCAGGGGAATAAGCAACAGATGGGGCACCTAGAGAAAGGCTGACAACATGTGATGAATGAAGATTAGATAGGAATATTTCCCTTACTGCAGGGGTGTCAAACTTGATTTCATTGAGGGTTGCATCAGGGTTGTGTTTGACCTCAAGGGGGGGGGGCTGGGGGCAGCTCAATGTCCATTTTCAGCTGTGAATGACTCTTACAGCCCTCTGCCAGTGAAAATGGAAGTCCGGGAATGGGGGCCTGTGACACCCCCCAAGCTCCGTTTTCGTTGGCAGAGTCTGCAGGAGGCACTCACATCCAAAAATGGGCCTCAGGAGGCCCATATGGGCCTCAGGAGGACCTCCTGAGCTCTATTTTTGCTGCAAGAAGCACCATGGGCCAGTCCTTTGCTGTTTCCAGGATGGCCCCACAGGCCTGATCTAAGCATCCCAGGATCCTGTCCCCAGGCCTTGAGTTTGGCACCCCTGTTTTAATGTATCCATAGAGCATTAGTGGAGCCCAGCAGCCCAATTTAAAGGGAAATGGATAGGTCAGGAAAGGGTGTGTTTTTTTTGGAGACTGTGAGAGTTTTGCCAGGTCAGTGGTGGTATTCAGCTGGTTTGCACTGGATCAGGAGAACTGGTAGCAAAAATTTGGCATGGGTCGCCGAACTGGTAGAAAGTTCTGGCTGGCCATGAACCCCCACCCGGTTGCCCTCCTGCCAGATGCTCACTCACCCCGCCCGCCTGCCTGACATTCGCCTGAGGTAATTCTTTCTTTTTTTTCCCTCCTGATAATCAGCTGTACATATGATCAGCTGTGCCTGGATTCCCCTTGCTGATGCCCAGGAAGGCAAAAAATGGAGGGAGGACCTCCACCCCCACCTCCACTATTTTTCCCTTCCAGAGCCCCAGAGGAGCCTTAGCAGAGCAAAAATGCCCCCCCAAGACTCTTCCGAGGCTAGGAAGCTCCCAAAACAGAGCTTGGATGCTGCATGCCCCTCCCATACTCTATTCCTTTTCTTCCTGAGCCTTAGAAGAGCCCTAGGGGAGCAAAAACGCCCCTCCCCCCCCGAGGCTCCACTGAGGCTAGGAAGCTCTCCAAAATTGGTGGGGGCTGCAAAAAAAGCCATGCCCACCCAGTCACATGACCATGCCCACCAAGCCACACCCACAGAACCAATAGTAAAAGTTTTTGAATCCCACCACTGATCTAGATGATAAATTCACTTGGCTTTCTTGTTAGGAATTTGAGTCCAGTTAGGCAGGTCCTACAGAATTAATTGAATCTACATCTTACAAAATTATCTGGGGTGGGTTTGAGCATGCTGATCCTGAGAAGTCAGATAGAGCTGTCAGAGCTATTAGGCTTTCACTTCTGGCCTGGATCCCTCTCCTTCCTCATTGGGGAAATCTGAGGTAACGTAATCTGTGGATGTTGGTGAATGGATGAGAGAGAAAGAGTGGGTCACCAGCCTTGAATTTTTCCTCTTCTTTTAATGAAAAGTTTAACGAGAATGTGGTAACACTGCAGCTGCAAAGAGCTCTGGAGAAATGGATTCTTGGGGCAGAACCAGAGGTAGGATTCAGCAGGTTCTAACCCATTCTGGAGAACCGGTAGTGGAAATTTTGAGTAGTTCAGAGAACCGGCAAATACCACCTCTGACTGGGCCCCCCCCATCTATTCTCTGCCTCCCGAGTCCCATCTGATTGGCTGGGTCTTCTTTTGTTGCCCTGATTGGCTGGGTCTTCTTTTGTTGCCCTGGAGCTGGAAAGCAGGTTAGTGGGTGGGAATAGAGATTTTGCAGTATCCTTCCCCTGCCATGCCCACCAAGCCGTGCCACGCCTATGAAGCCATGCCCACAGAACCGGTAATAAATTTTTTTGAATCCCACCACTGGGCAGAACCATGTCCACTCCTGTGGATGACCCCTGGCAGGACTGAAATTGTAGAACTGTAACTATCCTGGCCCTGCTTGATCTGTCAATAGACCTCAAAATCATTGTCCATGACACCTTTGCAAGCTCCCTGCAAGGGTTGGGATTGGGACAGTGGACAAGGGTCTAACACTGTTCAGTACAGGATGCCACAAGGTTCAATTATTCTCATTGTGACATTTAAACTTCAGTCAGAACGATTGATTTGGTCAGGATTTTGTTCTTGGTTTAACAATAGAAGGATATTCTTGTCAATGAATGTCTCCCATACAGTTGTTAGGAAGATCTGAAGTAGTTTTGAACAAGATTGAATTTGAAACAGAAATATATAATAATGATAAACATGTTATTGCAAAAAAATGTAAAAAAAAACTTTTGTTCAATGCGAGACAAAAGAAGAATAAGTGAAAGAATGTATGATAAAATGGGTTAAAATTTTTGGTTATAATGTATAAATGGAACAATGGGAAAACATGTGGTGGAAAGGTTGAAATTTCCATTATGTTTTAACCTTAAAGAAAACTTTTATAAAATGATATATCATTGGTATTTGTCACCAAAGAAATTGTCTGGAATATATAAAGATACTTTGAATCTTTGTTGGAAATGTGAACAAAATGAAGAAACATTTTATCATGTTTGGTGGACATGTATTAAAACAAAAAAAAATAAAATAAACATATACTTTTATTAATTCAGAAGACTTTCAAAGCTAAAGTACAACTGAATGCACAGATTTTCTTTTTTTGGATTGATGGACAGGCAACTAGGAAAAAAAGTCATGGAACTGGAAAAAATGGCAATTTCAGTAAGGTTATTGTATGCTTAAAAACAAAAAAACTGGGTACTACCCATCATGGAGGCATGATTAGTGAAAATGATGGAACTTGCAGAGAGGGTTAAAGCCTTTAAGGTCTTCTTTAATCAGAGAAAAAGCAGCATCTATATACATGATGTGATTTTTTTGCATGAAATAGGAAAAATGCACTTACGATTTGCATGAGTAGAAAAAAAAATTTTGATGAGTAGAAAAAAAATTAATAAGAGAAAAAAAGTGACCCTTTTTCTAATCATACAGTAAGAGATAATTTTGCAAATGTATTTATTTTTGCTGCAAAGGAAACTGGACGCTTCTTTCTCTTTCTCCTTATTCATTTTTTTCTGCAAGTTTGCTTTTTTTTTCTTACTTTTTTCTTTCCTTGCTTCCTTTACTCTTTATTTGTGTGTGTTTTTATTGTCTTTGGAAAACTTATAATAAGTAAATATAACCAACAATTTGGGTATCTACAGGACCACCTAATGTCAATGTTTTTTTCCCATCCATTAATACCTGGAAGTAAAAAAGCCCCTCAAGTCTCTGAGTCATTTGCCTTCTTAATAATAACAGTCCCCCATGTTTCTCAGAGGTGATTTCAACACCAGTTCTCTTGGGAGTTCAATTTTTAGTCAGTCTTTGGGGTTGGATTGGAATGGATTGGTTTGGATTGGATTGGATTGGGTTGGGTTGGCTTGAGTTAGCTTAGGTTGGATTGGGTTGGGTTTGATTGATTGATTGTTCAACAGTGCTTAGACTACTTTGTTTTTATGTACAGTTTTAATGCATTATTGTATTTAGGTATCTACACCAGTTAGAGTTGTTTAAGAATGGAACAGGTGCAGGCCTAGCAAAATAAATAAATAAAGCAAATACAATTAACATACCAAAAGTTAGATTGAATTTATATACATGTACAAATTGATATACATGTACAAATTGATATACATGTACAACTCCATTCAAAATGGTTAATGAAATTTCATGCCATATTGTCTTCATGGGTATTTGCATGACAATTTTGTTTCATTCACTGTTTGATCAGTATTTACTGAAATTTCTAAATTTTCTGATAGATGATATGATAGGAACTTAGGAGGTCTCCTTAAAAAAACCTGAAGAAGTTAGTATAAAGTAAAACTGGCAGATTCGTCCATATCTAATTAAAAACAGAAATGAAACATAGATGAAACATAGATTCCTTCATTGGAGGTGGGGGGAAGAATGGAAGAAGAGTCCTGCTGGATCCGAAGGGATTAGTTAAGTAATTTCAACCTCACACCTCTGTCATAATAATTATCACAAATCAGAGATTTACAGTGTCAGTGGAAAACCAGCAAAGATAATTCAGAATTGTATAAACAAATGAAGTAAATCTGAAAATAGTATATCTATTCAAGTTCAGAAGAGATGGGATTTCTGACCTGTGAAGAGAGTTCCACAGACATTTCAGTCTAGATTGCCGGGGTCATCTCCAAGTTATGCCTCTTTTAAACTAGCTGTAGATCAGTGTTTCTTAACCTTAACATGGCTGGCTAAGGAATTATGGGAGTTGAAGTCCACCCATCTTAAACTTCCCAAGGTGAAGAAACACTGCTCCAGATCCACCAAAGCTGAAAAAGAAACCAAACCTGCAAAAATTGTATTCTTGCCTTCTTCCACCTCCTTTGACATATAATCATAGTTACTGTTGGAGTACAGATTCACATATACAGATTTTAATGAAGACTGTGAGGATTTTGATAAGGGAAACAAATCCCCACTTCCACTTTCAACATTATAAATATTCTTTGTGATACTAAGGAGATGGAGATGACTCCACAAACTTTTACAAGCATGATTTGAAATGTGCATCCCTTCCAGTTGTTCATAACCTTTGCTAGCAGTCATAATAGTTCAACGTTTGTGACTACTGTTTCATGAGGAAGGCAGATATCTCCCATTTTTCAAAGGCTGTCATCTTCCTACTCATCTTTTTGATTTTCAGCTCGCCCTTTAGATGTTCAGGTTTTTACAAATACAATAAAAAGGCCAACTAATGAGAAATGAAAAGAGAAGGAAGAACCAGCATTTACTCAGTCCAGAGTATTGAAACACAAAAGAGCTACATGCATATAGATCAGTCAATCAGAATACAGCTGAAAGGGACCTTGGAGGTCTTCTAGTCCAATCCCTGCACAAAGAGACCTTATACCATTTCAGACAAGTGACTGTCCAGTCACTTCTTAAAAACCCCTAGGGATGGAGCAGCCACAACTGTTTCACAGGTTAATGGTCCTCATTGTTAGGAAGTTTATCCTTAATTCCAGGTTGCTTCACCCCTTGATTAGTTTCCATCTATTGTTTCTTGTCCTGCCCTCTGGTACTTTGGAAAATAAGTTGACCCCTCTTTGTGGCAGGCCCTCAAACACTGGAATGCTGCTATCACGTCCTTCCTCATACTTCTTTTCCCTAGACTAGCCAAACCCAAATCCTGCAACCGTTCTTCATATGTTTTAGTCTCCAGGCCTTTAATTGTCTTAGTTGCTCTTCTTTAGGTGTCCATCTAAAATGGACACCTAACATCAAAAACGTCATCAAAAAAGCACAACAAAGAATGTTCTTTCTGCGGGAACTCAGGAAGCTCAAACTGCCCAAGGAGCTGCTGATCCAGTTCCACAGAAGAATTATTGAGTCTATCATCTGCACCTCTATAACTATCTGGTTTGGTTCTGCAACCCAACAGGACAGACACAGACTTCAGAGGATAATTAGAACTGCAGAAAAAACAATAACTATAAACCTGCCTTCAATCGAGGACCTGTATACTGCATGAGTCAAAAAGGCTGTGAAAATATTTACAGACCCCTCACATCCTGGACATAAATTGTTTCAACTCCTACCCTCAGAACAACATTATATAGAGCACTGCACAGCAGAACAACTAGACACAAGAACAGTTTTTTTCCTGAACGCCAACACTCTGTCAAACAAATAATTCCCTCAATACTGTCCAACTATCTACTAACTCTGCATTACTATCACTATTAATCTTCTCATCACTCCTATCACCCATCCCCTCCCACTTGTGACTGTATGCCTGTAACTTTGTTGCTTGTATCCTTACGATTTATATTGACTGTTTCCTAGTATGATTTGATTGCTTATTTGTATGCTATGACTATATTAAGTGGTGTACCTTATGATTCTTGATGAATGTATCTTTCTTTTTATGTACATTGAGTGCATTTGCACCAAGACAAATTCCTTGTGTGTCTAATCACACTTGGCCAATAAAGAGTTCATTCATTCATTCATTCAGTCAATCAGTCAGTCATTTATTCATTCAGTCAGTCATTATACTTTTTCCAAAGTCTCAAAATCTTTTTTTGCAATATTGTGACCAAAATTGGTTGCAGTATTCCAGGTGTGGCCTTACTAAGGCTTTATAAAGCAGTACTAATACTTTATGTGATTTTGATTCTATGCTTCTGTTTATAGAACCAAGGTTTGTATTAGCTTTGTATTGTATTATTTTTATAGGAGGGATAACTTTTACATAAATGCCATCAGTTGCTTTAGATTGCATTTGCCCCATCTTGTCCCACTGCTGTCAAACTAACTGCCAGCACAACTCCCCTCTGGTCCCTGGCAGCATCTTTCTCAGACCCGCCTTGTGGTCATTCCTCAACTTGGTTTAGCCTGATGAACGGGTGGTGGCTGCAAAACTGGCATCCACTGTGCACTGATTGGCTGTTGACATCCACAAAACCCTGGGTTGAATGGATTCCAGGGCAGGCTGGCTCGCTTGTGCACACACCATCAGCAAATAGGCAGACTGTTACTGTCCACCATGGCTACCATAGCAGAGTGCATTTCTTTCCCTCGCCTTGGTCTGTGGAGGAGCCACAGTGTTGTCCCTCTTCTGTTTCCAGCCTCTTCTGATCCACCCAGAGAGCATAAAAGAAAGGAGGCAAGAACAGGCAGAGCTGCCGATTCAGCAAGCAATGCAGCAAGTTAAGCCTGCAAAGCACAGCAGCATCAATAGCAGGAAAGGGACTGTTGCAACAGACAAAACCCAAGGAGTGGAAGAGGCATTTTTCTCAAGACCCAGCACAGCTAATTGCACTGCAACCCTTTAAACCAGTGGCTGGATTAAAAAAAAAATTACTACCGGTTCTATGGGCGTGGCTTGGTGGGCGTGGTAGTGGAAGGAGACTGCAAAATCTCCATTCCCTTCCCACTCCTGGGGGAAGGTTACTGCAAAATCCCCTTCCCTACCTACCCCACTAACCTCCTTTTCAGCTCCCTTCTCCTGTGCAGGGCAACAAAAGAAGACCCAGCCAATCAGATGGGACTCGGGAGGCAGAGAATAGATGGGGGCAGGGCCAGTCAGAGGTGGGATTTGATGGTTCTCTGAACTACTCAAAATTTCCACTATCGGTTCTCCAGAACTGGTCAGAACCTGCTGAATACCACCTCAGCTTTAAACTGACCCTGGAGACATGTGGGCTTCCTTGAGGGCTTTCAATGCTGTTACGAGTATTACAAGTATGCCAGATGATTTTACTGAAAATGGGAAGAGAAAAACAAAACTGAAAACCACCCCTGTTTTCATCTATGCGCTTCATCACTGGAAGCTTTCAAGACGAGACTGGACTGCCATTGTCAGAAATGGTGCAGGGTCTCCTGCTTGGGCAAGGGATTGGACTAGAAGACCTACAAGGTCCCTTCAAACTGTAGTTAAATCTTTTTGCATGCTTTGAACAGTATCCCTCACCTCTTTACAGGCCATCTTGTTTAGGTCCAGAGAGAGGGTTGCTGTAGCACAGTGGTTAGAATGCAGTATTGCAGACAAATTTTGCCGACCGCCAGCAGTTCGATCCTGATCGGCTCAAGGTTGACTCAGCTTTCCATTCTTCCAAGGACAGTAAAATGGGGAGCTAGATTGTTGGGGGCAACATACTGATTCTGTAAACCGCTTAGAGAGGGCTGTAAAGCAGGGGTCTCCAACCTTTGGTCCGTGGACCATCACTGGGCCACAGTTTGGCAGAAACTGGGTTGTGCAAACAAGCAAAGCCCCATCTGTAGGATACGGGCAGCACTCAAAACACTACCTCCTCTGGTCCGCAGAAAAACCTCTCTCCATGGAACTGGTCCCTGGTGCCCAAAAAGTTTGGGACCACTGCTGTAAAGCACTTTGAAGCAGTATATAAGTCTAAGTGCTATTACTATTTCATGAAAAAATCTAGACATAAATCTATAGGAATAGAACTCTGCCCTCACTACAAAGTGGGTCGTCAGATTTACATGACTTTGTATATTCTTAGCACACACCTGGGATTCAGAGAATACGGCATCAAGTCAGTTGATCAAATATCCAAGAAGACTTGCCTGCTGCCAAGCTCCCACACACACACACACACACACACTTAAAAAAAAAAAAAAACATCGAAGCTCTGCAATGTCGCTACACAGGAATTTAAGCAAAATCTTACTATCACATCAGATGTTTTCTCAGGAATAGAGATAGGGAAAGAAAAGATGATTAAAAAGCCCATAAACAATAGATATATTAGTTTCTAGGCATTGAATTTATTTCTCGATTAATTTTGCAACCTGCAGCTCATTCGCTTCTATTTATTTCCTGCTTAGCATATAGAAAAACAGGCATTACTCAAGCTTGATGAAAAAGAAATTTTGGCACCAACACTGTGCGATGTGGGGACCAGTAAGTAATTGCCATGAAAAATATAAAACAAAACAAAGCATCTTGGGAGAATATTAACCTAATCTGAAACCCTTTAAAGATGGAAATGGCTGTAGATTCCCATTATCACCCAGCAAAAAGTTGCAGAACATAATAAAGAAGTATTACTAGTACTATCTGGTTCTAAAATGCAAACATTTTCCTTAAAATAATAATAAGAAAGCTCTGTGCATAAAATACAGATGCAAATAAAGATGCAAGCTGGCTTTGCAAATTATAGGCTTTCATATTCTTCTATTTTATAGTGTGATATCTTTGACATTAACAGGGCAATATATCATTACAAGTAGATTGGCTAGCAACCTTTAAAGCAGAAGCTTCAAATATGCATGGAGCCAGTGTTCATCCTTCAGCAAATTTTAAAAAGAAAAGTTATTGGAAGTGCTGATCTCTCAGAGGGACAGAAGCTTGACTCTAATTCAAATAAGAACCAGAATCCTAAGGATGGTGCCCTGGATTTGGGCAAAGGTCAGGCATATTTGGATAGAGTGGAGATTTTCCCAAAATGAAGCAAAAGCCCAGCATTGCTAAATAGAAGAGATGAGTTCCTTTTTCCTCCTTACTTCTGATTTAGCTCAGAACTTTTGGGTTCAGTTGGGCAAATAATGGAGCAGTATTATGGATTGTGTTGAAAGATAAGCTAGGTTGGTTTTCTCCTTGATGAGTTTCCATCCATTGTTTCTTGTTCTTTGTGGTAGCAAATATGATCAAAGCCTAATACTTTTTTATATTTTACCAACAACTTAGAGGAGGGGATAGAAGGAGTTTCATCCTTTAGTAAATGACACCAAGGAGCAGGAGATTGCTAACTTAGAAGACCAACTAAGAGTTCAAAAAGATATTGATAAACTGAAACAGTGGGTGCAGAGGTGATATCCAGCCGATTCTGACCAGTTCTGGAGAACTGGTAGCAGAAATTTTGAGTAGTTCGGAGAACTGACAAATGACATCTCTGACTGCCCCCACCCCCAATCTATTCTCTGCCTCCCGAGTCTTACCTGATTGGCTGGGTCTTCTTTGGTTGCCCTGCACAGGAGAACAGAGCTGGAAAGCAGGTTAGTGGGGTGGGGAGAGAATGGGATTTTGCAGTAACCTTCCCCTGCCACCAAGCCATGGCATGCCCACCAAGCCATGCCCACAGAACTGGTAGTAAAAATTTTTGAATCCCATTGCTGCATCTATCAAAATGCAGTTCAGTGTCAGGAAATGTAGGATTCACCAGTTAACAAGAAAAATCAGATACACAATTACAGAATTAACAGCAGTATTTGGGATGAAAGATTTGGGCATCCTAATATTCCATCGATTAAGCTGCAGCATCAACATAGATACAGTATACAAGTCACAGGATGTGATCCTTCTGCTCTAGACTACACAGCCCAGATGCCATCTGATTACACTGTACTGTGCCTCACTTTGGTTGCAACAATACAAGAAGAATGCATAGAAGAGCAAATAAGACTGTGAGGGACCTGGAGGCTAAATTTTATGAGAATAGTTTAAGGAACTGGGTGTGTTTCCTTTAAAGAAGAGAAGACTAAAGGGAGACATTATAGAAGTCTTCCAATACTTGAAGGATTGTTACTATGAAGAGCATCTGTATGCAGGGGTGGGATTCTACCAGTTCGCACCTATTCGCTAGAACTGGTTGTTAACATTCTAAGCAGTTCGGAGAACTGGTTGTTAGAAGATATTACTGGCCTAATCCTGTAAGGAAGGCAGGAAGGAAACATTCTGGTGTTGCTCACAGAAACTGCCTCTCCGTTAACCCTTATTACATTCTTGGCAGGACTAGACTTCCTGTCTCAGGAACTTCTGTGGAGTTTTTTTTTCCTTCCTTTGCTGGTATTTTGCTTGTGTGGAGTGACCATTCAAAGTTAATGGCACTGAAAAAAGTGACTTATGACCATTTTTCATTCTTACAACTGTTGCAGCATCCCCACAGTCATGAGAGGCCAGGCGAGGAGATGCATGCCTCGATGTGAGTGATATTGAGTTGGCCACGCCTAGCCAATAACATGACCACCAAGCTACACCCACCAACTAAGCTACACCCACAGATCCGACTGTTAAAAAAATAGAAATTTCAATCCCACCCCTGTCTGTATGTGTATTCTCCATAGTTCCGAGGATAAGACAAAAACTGGTAGGTAGAAGAGGGAGATCCAAACTCACAGTAAGGATAAATTTTCTGACAGCTATTAAACAATGAAAGACAGTGGTGGGATTCAAATTTTTTTACTACTGGTTCTGTGGGCATGGCTTGGTGGGCATGACAGGGGAAGGATACTGCAGAATCCCCCATTCCCTCCCCACCCCACTAACCTGCTTTCCAGCTCCGTTCTCCTGCGCAGGGCAACCAAAGAAGTCCCAGCTGATTGGCAGAGAATAGATGGGGGTGGGGCCAGTCAGAGGTGGTATTTGCCGGTTCTCCAAACTACTCAAGATTTCTGCTACCAATTCTCCAGAACGGGTCAGAACCAGCTGAATACCTCCTCTGGTGAAAGATACTGTCTCCTGGCATCATAAGTGCTCAAATCCTGGAGATTTGCAAGCAAAGATAGACAGCCACTGATCTGGAGAGGGACAGAGTTTTGGACTAGATCTCTAAGCTTCTTTTCAACTTTTGATTCTATGACTCCATAGCAGGGCTATCAAACTCGTGGTCCGCAGGCCGGATGTATCACGCACTGCCCATGCCCAGTTTAGCGAAAGGGGAAAAACGTTGTGATGCGTCAGGTGACGATGCCGTGATGACACGAGTTTGACACCCCTGCTCTATAGGCATGCTTTATGGAATTATCAGCAATTGGCTGGGCTTACACAGCATGCTCAATCCATAATAAGTGCTCACGAATCATCATTACAGGTAATCCTCGAGTTACAAACACAACCGAGCCCAAAATTTGTGTCGCAAAATATATGTTATGTTAAGTGAGTTTGCTCTATTTTACAACTTTTCCTGCCCCAGTTGTTAGGTGAATCATTGCATTTGTTAAGTTATTGGTGAATCTGGACTGGACTGCATCTGAACTGCATTGACATAACCTGTTACCTAAACAAATAAACTTGGCTTGCAGTTCTTAAGGGAGGATTGTTGAGCCTCCACATTATGCTAAATCACAAAATATCCAGTCTGATATAATCCTGCTGAAAGTGACAAGCAAACCAGACATTATGGTTTACTGCAATTTGCAAAACTATGCAGGCACTGAAAACAACAGAAGAGAGACGGGGGACAATGATCAATACATATTTATATGGAATTGTTTTGCATGGGTAAACAGCTTCTCAGATCAAAGCAGTAACATTAAAACAGACCAAAAGAATCCGCTTTTGAAAAATGACAGCTGGGTCATACAGATGAAACAAAGGAAATAATTTAGTTTTGTCTTCTCTTAGGATAATTCTAATTCAGAGCTTAATGTACCAGAGAATCCATGTGTAACACAAGGCGTGCAAAGCTGATGTTTTTCCTAACCTTTCATCTGTACTTTCCTCAGCTCTGCTGTACTTAACTCTTTTTTATCAAAACATCCTCATCAAGTAAATTACCTTGTCTTTGAGTATTTCCGTAGTTCATCCTTCAGATGCCTGCCTCCCATATTAAAAAAAAAAAAAAAAAACCTAGCTGGGAATAAAACCAGCTTAAGAAAACCCTTTGAAGATTTTAACTCCACCTTCATGTGCAGTCCTCAAAAATGAACTCTTTCCTCTCCTTTTCCTTCTTCCAGTTTCCCTCTGGTTTTGCAGAATCTTGCAACCCAGATCTAGAAGTCATAAATGGTGAAGGTCCGGAGTGGAGGTGGCTGCTGGATGGATGGCAGACTCCATCTCCCTCCCCCCTGCCCCTTTGTACTCTCCTTTCTGCCCCTCCACCTTTCTTTTTTGCTAATCATGTAGTATTTTTCTTTGTGTTCTGTTTGTTTCCATTGCTTACTTAATTGCTCTATTATCAAACTTCTCTTCACACTCCTTTCCTGTCTTCCTTTTTATTGTTGTAAGCTGCCTAGAGTAGCTCCATGGTGAGATAAGCGGCAAATAAATCTAACAAATACAAAATAACAAATGAAGTGCAACTGGCTATATTACTGAGAGTCCACCCAATCTGGCTAGGAAGACATAACTTCTCCTTTGAATACAGTCACAAGCTCTTTAATTCATGGCTGGTATTGAACTTGGGGTGAGGGGTGTTTCCAATTAAAAGATGTGTCTTTAGGGCTCAGGGAGAGGTTTATTTGCCCTCCTGATCAATAGCTTGGGAATAAAATAGCTCAAGTTTAACATTAGCCACCAGTTCACCAATCTTTAAAAATGGTATGTTTAAATTGGGAATCAATTCACCATGCTCTTGCTAGTTTCTCCCAACAGACAATCCATTAGAATAATTTTCATAAACCAGTATAGATTAGATTACACGAGATTAAATTAACAGAATTGGAAGGGACCTTGTAGGTCATCTAGTCCAAACCCCTCAAGCGGGAGACCCTACACCATTTCTGACAGATGGCAGCCCAGTCTCTTCTTGAAAACTTCCACTGATGAAGCTCCCACTACTTCCATTGGTTGACTGTTCTGTCAGAAAATTTCTCTTTATTTCTACGTTGTGTCTCTCCTTGGTCAGTTTCCATCCATTATTCTTTGTCTGGCTTTCAGGTGCCCCTCAAATATTGAAACACTGCTATCATGTCTCCCTTGGTCCTTCTCTTCACTAGACTAGCCATATATATTGAGTCTTGGTTTGTTTTCCAGTTAAATTTCTATCTGCTTGCCTAAAAGCTGTAAATATAGCAGTGGCCATATTGTGTAGTGGACTTCACTAGGCAAGAATCAGACCAGCATAGCTGCAACAGCATTTATTGACTCAAAACTGGAACTGAGGAACTGCCTGCAAATGCCTATAGTTTATACTCTGGGCCCACAGGGTCTTAACCAATCATAATGCTTGAAAAACCCACCCAATTATAAATGTTCAAAGGTTCCCTCCAAAACAGTTGGAGCTAACAGTGAGGGTCATCTAAAGGTTGGTTTCACTTTAGGAGGCTTACACAACTATATACATTCAATATATAACAGGCCAGTTCAATAAATACC
Source organism: Emydocephalus ijimae (assembly GCA_004319985.1). Lineage (NCBI taxonomy): Eukaryota > Metazoa > Chordata > Lepidosauria > Squamata > Elapidae > Emydocephalus > Emydocephalus ijimae. Next base: position 19,203 of record BHEV01031433.1, on the reverse strand, counting down.
TTAGATTATAACTTGAATCTTACCATAATTTATGGTAAGATTCTTACCTACCCATAAAATTACAACAAAACACCTAACCTTACCCATAACATTGCTATGAATTGCAATCACAGGAATGGACATTCAATGTTCATTGAAAAATGTTCCATGGGAAAACGCCGCCTTGTGAGGGTGTAAGAATCACAGTCAGAGCATTTCTAAGAAATAACTGCTTTCATTTACACTTTTCAGAAATGCTAGAACATACCAACAACAGCATTTATCTTTCAGGCACCTAAGTGCCTCTATTATAACAAATCTTTCCTGGGTTGTTCATGGTGTACAGCCAGAAGGAGTCTGTTTCTCCATTGTTATAAGCCATAATCACCAACATTCCATGTTTTAAGAAAATATTAATCTTTCATTCCCAGGCAATAAGATAGGAAGTGAGTGGTCACCATTTCGCTTGCTTTGTGGAAAAAGCTTTTCTTGGATTTCAGTATTTTTAGTCAAAGGACGAACAGTATTAGAGGGACACTACATGGAGAAGGAAGCTCTTTGTTTAAAAAATTCTTCCCTGGAATGAAATGACTGCTGAATAATTAAAATATGTAAGGATTTTGAAGTACCTAATGCTGGAAATAGACAGGAGTAATATCAGGGCTCTGTAAGATTTTTAATGCAGGTTTTAGTAAAGAAACCTGTCAATGCCAGCAGATAAAAATCCATCTTATTATATTTTCTATATTCATAGAAAAGGTGGACACAGGATATAAAGTATTTTGCTCTGCAAAATTCATCTGGTATTATTATGCCAATGGAGAGCAGGAGGAAGAATCCACTATTCTTGTGTTTAGGGGAGGGAAGGACACATATCTTTTTTTCCTTGGTTTGCATAACTGGCCTCCACAATTGCAGCTAACAACCATGACCAAAAAAAAGGTATAAAATAGGGCACAATTCACTTAACAATCACCTGGCTTAGCAATGAAAATGTTGGTCCCAGTTGAGGATATACATTGAAGAGTTTCTGCATACCATGTTCCCAAGGCGAGATCAGGCTGGTTCTCTTACCCTATTAAGACTTTCTTGAGTTTACCAAGAAGTCCCAACTGGTCCCAGTTGAGGATATACATTGAAGAGTTTCTGCATACCATGTTCCCAAGGCGAGATCAGGCTGGTTCTCTTACCCTATTAAGACTTTCTCGAGTTTACCAAGAAGTTTACCACCATAAGCCACGGTGGCACAGTGGTTAGAATGCAGTACTGCAGACTACTTCTGCTGACTGCCAGCTGACTGCAATTTGACAGTTCGAATCTCACCAGGCTCAAGGTTGAACTCAGCCTTCCATCCTTCTGAGGTGGGTAAAATGAGCACCCAGATTGTTGGGGGCAATAGGCTGAATCTGTAAACCACTTAGAGGATGTTATAAAGCACGGTGAAGTGATATATAAGTCTAAGTGCTATTGCTATTACCATGCAACCAGGCACAAAATCTGCATTCCTGGACCCAAAATATAGTCCAAAAGTAGCAAGATGCTGTATTATAATCCAAACGTTGTGTCACATTAGCCAAGGCGAGAGAGGGGGGGGAGGGGGGGAACCAGGTATTCAGCAGGTTCTGACCAGTCCTGGAGAACCAGTAGGGGGAAATTTGAGTAGTTCAGAGAACCGGCAAATGTCACCTCTGACTGGCCCCGCCCCCATCTATTCTCTGCCTCCTGAGTCCCAGCTGATCGGCTGGGTCTTCTTTTGTTGCCCTACATAGGAGAACAGAGCTGGAAAGCAGGTTAGTGGGGTGGGGTGGGGAGGGAATGGAGATTTTACAGTATCCTTCCCCTGCCATGCCCCCAAACCACGGCCACCAAGCCACGCCCACAGAACCAGTAGTAAAAAAAATTTGAATCCCACCACTAAGGGGAACTGATCAACACTGTGGAAGTAAAGGAGAATCTAAACCTTGGCCAACAATAACAATCCCTGTGGGATCTGATCTGGGTCAGTTCCTGGGACCAGAGGTTTTTCTCTTCTGAGCTTTCAGCCTCGTACTGGAGTCCATCTTCAGGGAACTTATCTTTAGCAGAGTGTCCCAGTGAATGGTCCCTGTGACTGACCCAGATTGGATCCTGCAACATTTTCCTGGGACACCTATATTTGCCTTCATTCGTGAGATTCTCCCTGTCCCCATTGCGATTTGCTACAAAAAGCTCTCCAATATTTCCAAATGGAAGGAAGAGGCTCTAGATGAGTGATTTAGCTGCAAAGAATCCTAACCTGAACTTTGGGTTATTTAAGTCTCAGGTCCGATGCCCTGCAGAGCTGTTGCTAGGCAGCATCCGCAAAATAGAAAAAGGTGGATTGTTGGAGACTAACTCGGGATAAGGCAACTTCCCAATTTTTGACTTGAGAACATGAGATCCTTGCCTTGAAAAATCATGTAAAGCTGCCATATTTTTCCCCAAAAGAGTGTTCCCCCAAATATTTTGTAGTAGACATGCAATTTATCTACCTGTTATTCTTATACTAATATACGATATCTTACAATTTCTCCCTCTCTCCCAGCAAAAATTAAAAAATAATGCAAGCACCCAGGTTGACATTATGTTAATAAGCTCACCCATGCAGGGGAGTCTTTGTCACACCTGACAATTGCTTTATGAATGACTGCTACTAAGAAGCTATTTATCATTGTCCATAGCTTTCGCACGGATGTAGCTTTCCTGTTGTTGAGATCCCCCCCCCCAATTTGGTGAAACAACTCCCACAACTGCCATGTTCTTGGCAAACATGGTTCATAACATTTATGCCATTGTTTCGCAACCTGAAGAGAATTCTCGGAGTTGAAGTCCACACCTCCTCAAGTTGCCAAGGTTGAGAAATGCTGATTTATGTTCTTGTTTATTCAACCAAGTATACTTCAGCAAACAGTGGTTTAATATGCCATGTGTCAGCCCTGAAGCCATTTTTTATGCTGGAGCCATTTTGGGAGCATCTTCAGGGCTTTCACAGCCAGGTCGGTTGGAGCTGTGAGAAGGGTACAAATAGCTGGGGATGTGTAGCATCATTATTTCCTGTGGGAGCCAAGGACATACTACCAGGTGTTGGAGAGGCGTGGACCAAAGCCAGCCAAGATGGTGGCTGCAACCTAGTCGGACATGTGATGGACATGTGACCTGAGGGGAAGAACTTTGAGGTTGATTTGGGTGGGGAAAACCTCAAATCCTCCAGGGTTGGGTTTTCCCCAGATCGGCCAATATGACACTTCTAATAAATCTATACTTTGAGGAAGATGCCTGCCTTGGAGGTTTGATTCTATCGAGTGTGTTAACTGGAACGCTGACACCATGTATGTTGAATGAAAGTTCATTAATCTGCAGGATTCTGATGTTCCAAGCTATAATGCCCAGCAGTTCAGCTGATTTGGATGCTGGTAGTTGACAATCAACATGCCAAAAGAGCTACATGCCAAGGCAAATAAATAGAAAAGCACATCCATATTAAAGATAGCTTATCTCACAAGAATAACAAAAAACCCAACAACTCCAGATTCACTATGACTAGAAAAGTTGTTTAACAGTTTTTCTGAAATCCAGTAGTAATTGAATATATTCTCCTCCATGCTCACATATTTAATTTAGAAGTATATTTTTTTTTAACAAAATGGAGGTATGCTTTTGAGTAGGTCTCAACTCTTAAACAATTGTCCACCTGAAGTTTTCTTGGCAATGGTTTGCCACTGTCTCTTTCCTAGGGCTGAGAAAGAGTGACTGGCCTAGAGTCACGCAACTGGCACCATGTCTACGGTGGGACTAGAACTTATGGTCTCCAGCTTTCTAGCCTGATATCCCAACCACTACACCACACTGACTCTCTCAGTAATACAGATGCAAGCCTACAATATCTTCTCCATATATCTGTTGCATCTTTTTCACTGGGACCAGTTTTGTCAGCACCACTGTGGCTTTTTTTTCCCCTTTATCCCTGTGTTTCTCAGTTATTTTATTCAATTCTTCATTCCTCTTTTTTCGAAGTGATGGTTGGTACATGACACCAAAATGCTTTCATAGGGACTACTGTTTTTCTAAGCCTTCTTTATCCTTTCTATTGTCTCCACCCTCTTTACAGAGATATTTTGATTACACTAGAAGAGTTCTGTCTGAAGGAATTTGAAATCCAATTATTTCTTCAAGCAAAGCAGACACTGGGAAGTCAAAGCCCTTGAGCTCAATGGAGGATGATTTCTGAGCAGAAACACAAAGTCTGATGAAACATTCTAAGGACTACAGATTGGATCTCAATTTACTCAAACTCAATTCCTGGAGATTACACAGACATGCAATCTATGGCAACAATATAGAAATGGTTTATTCTTCTGGATGGTGGATGGTTTGGTTTGACTACTCCAACCAAACCACAGCCATTCATTTGTGCTTGTAACCCTGAGCTCTACTGATGTCTTCTATCAGCCAGGTTTAACTCTGTCCTTGCTTAGCTTGCCAAGAGTAGCCATATGCTGCCATCTAACAGGGTGGAACATACCAAAGAAATCATAATTTCTTTTTAATTTTAATTATAAGAATATAAGAAACAATGGTGGCATGGGCAAAAAATTTCAATTATAATATTGGATTGGCTAAATGGCAAAAGCTTTGGACTAAGGGTCTTCAAACTTGGCAAGTTTAAGACTTATGGACTTCAACTCCCAGAATTCCTGAGCTAACATGACTGGAGGAGGAATTCTGGGAGTTTAAGTTCCCAAGTCTTAAAGCTGTCAAGTTTGAAGACCCCTGCTTTGGACCATCAATAAGAAAATAACATTGGCCATGGCATATAAGGAAAACCTTTATAAGATATTATACAGGTAGCATCTTCCTCCAGCAAGGCTTTCCAAAATGTTCAAAAGTCTATCTCCAAAGATGTATCAGGCACATTTTTTTCACATGTGATGCACCTGCAATGCTGCAAAAAAGTATTGGAAACTGATCCAGACATGGGTGGAACAAATGGTGGGAGAGTGTATTCCATTTAAGCCAGAATGTTTTCTTCTAGGAATAATACCAGAATGATATGGGAAGGATTTAATTTATCTAATAGTACATGTGTTGACGGCAGCTAGAATAATATATGTACAATACTGGAAGAAGGAAAGCATACCTCCAGAAGCAGAGATAATAAGGAAAATTATGGCCTGGGCAGAATCGGACAGGTTAATTAGAATTAAAAAACAAGGGGATATCTGAGTACAATGAAACATGGAATAAATTCGATCAGTGGTTGCATAGAAGAAGGCAAGGTCGGAAGATAAGTAGCTATGATGATTAGAATAATTAGTAAACAATGTATCAAACAAGAGGATAATAAATGGTGAAGTAAAATTTTTATATGTATAACAATTGTAATGCCAGAATGGATGCACTGTGTTGTATTCTTATAATTAAAAATAGAAATCATAATTTCTTGTTCAAAGTAGCTTTGTGGAAGATGGGACACATATTTCAATAATACCCTGACAGATAATGCCATGATGCACTCAGGAAGAAGACTTGCGTAAATAGTAAAGATCTTATATTCTAAGCAAAGGACATTCAGTAATCACCCTGTACAGATAGTCCTTGACTTATACCCACAATGGAGACCAATTTTTTTGTTGTTAAGTAAGACATTTGTTAAGTGAGTTTTGCCCTATTTTACTACAGTCATTAACTTAAGTGAATCTGGCTTCCCCCATTGATTTTTCTTGTAAGAAGGTCATAACAGAGGATCATCTGACTTTGGGACACAGGAATAGTCATAAATATGAACCTGTTGCCAAGCATCTCAATTTTGACCAAATGGTCATGGGGATGCTACAGTGAAAAGGAGTCATAAGTCACATTTTTCAGTGCCATTGTAATTTTGAACAGTCACTAAATGAACTGTTGTAAGTCAAGGACTACCTGTAGTCACAGCTAGGAAGGCCTTCCTTGGTATCTCCTATAGATTGTCAACGTTCAGATTGAGGAGCCCAACCAAAGCAAGCATGGTCGAGACCATCCACTCTCTGAATGCAACACTTTATTGAGAACATCATTTCGGCACTGATGAGGGCAAAATCAGATCTATCTAATTCCAATGCAAACCCACATAATTAAAGTGTAGAATTCTCCCTATTAGAACAGGTCACGTTGTCCAATTGAGTGTCATTGTATTGTTATGAGAAAAAATCTTTGGTTTTGACAAACACCTGCCGAAGTGTCCTTGATACTCACAGATCATCTTCTTGATGTCTGGAGCCTACATTCCATCTCCCCCTTCTCCCCCCCTGGTTCAGTTGCAAGCTGAGAAGCCATAATAGTTGCAACAGCATAAGCATGCTTCAAACTTGACATAACCCTCTTTACTTTTGATCTCATAGAATGAAAAGAAAGGGACAGATAGTTATTCACAAATATCTGAAGTGAACATTTTCAGAAACTACACCCACCTTAGTAACATCAGGGCCAAGGGAGCAAGTTCATCTTCCCAAGAAATTTGAGGTCCTTGAATTCACATTTAGACTTTAATACTCTATACCCTTTAAAGCCCTTCCTTTCATTTTCATCTTTATGAAGGCATTTTGGTTGGATACAGAAGAGATTTATTACAAATAGGTACTGATGTCCTTCTGGGAATTATCTTTTTCATGTTTCAAAAATTATTCTTTTTTCTGAAATCAGAAAACCAAGTAAATTACTTTATGAAATGGGACTAGTGCTAGATTGGAACATCTGAGGCATTACTTTTCATATTTTGAAAAAGATTTATCTATGCTCTACATATTGATGCATTGATATTCTCAAGGCAGTAATGCACTGCATAATGTTAGCTCCTTGCTTTATACACTTTGATTTTTTTTTAATGTGTCCTATCAATATTTGGGGGGGGAGAAAAATTGAATGGAAATGTTCTTCTATTGATTTATTCTACATCCACTGATATTGGCAGACGTCTGTAAGCAAGTCATTTTGTTGAAATCATTTGGGCAAAGGGTTTTCATACAATTACATTTCCCTTTGGGCATCATTTAAAAGTTTTTTTTCTCTGCTTCATTGCTTTTTTCAGATATTAATTGGACTGATCTAGACAACTTGACATGATGCCAAAAACAACGCAGGTCAAAAATATTTATTTATTCTGGCCATTCCAAACAGATGATACCTTTACTGAATACCACTGAGTTTCACATTTTATTAGCTCATGTGTTCATGTTTTATTAAAAATGCAGCCTATAAGGATTAAAATAAAGATAACCCTTTTATTTCCATTAAAAAGCCATTAGGATTTTTTTTTCTGTCTGTCCATCAGCAGGTTAACTCTCCGAAAATTAAAATGGGAGAGGTAGAGGAAATTGCAGAGGAAAGGTTGAGTTAAAAATAGGCAGGACTTAGCTGGGGACTATAGGGGTGGGGAGAAAAATAATTCCCTAACACCCCCATATGAGAAAGGGAGTTGGAGAATGACTCCTAATATTGGTAACTGCTCCATTCTAATCTTCCTACTGGCCAAGTGAAATAAAGCAACACATATGGAGCCTGCCTTGGGTGGGTTTCACATCAAACACACAAAACCCACACTCAAAAGGAAGGAAAAGCAGAAAGACAGAGACACTCACAGGCAGAACATATAAGTACAACCTGGTGTGTTCAGGGGGAAGCATATTTATGCACACAAGCATTAGATACATATTTCTTCATAATGCAGAGGAGAATACAGGTGTCTTGTACAGTGCGTCCAAAAATCTTCCTGTTTGCTTCTAAAACGGTATGTTCCAATTAGCCCTGGGGTTGGTCACATTTTATAGAACAGAACAGAACAGAACAGAACAGAACAGAACAGAACAGAATAGAATAGAATAGAATAGAATATTGAAAGGAATCTTAGAAGTCTTCTGGCCCAATCACTGCTCAAACAAGAGACCATATACTATTCAGACAAGTATCTTCTTAAAAGCTAGATATAGATATATAGATATAGATAGACACTGTAGATATAGATAGATGGAGATGGGGGAGATAGAGAGATCGAAATAAAAATAGAAAAAGAAATAGATAGAGAGATGGAGATGGAGATGGAGATGGAGATGGAGATGGAGACAGAGATGACAGAGACAGACAGAGACAGAACAATCAGCTCAAATACAGATTAAATGAATTGTGTTTTCTCTTTTTAAAACCTCCAATACATTTTATTTATTTACTTGATTTCTATAGCCACCCAACTCAACCAAGTAACTCTGCTAACTGAGCCTTCAGATTTTAATAAACATGAAGCTATCTATGCTTTTGGTCACATTCAGACATAAAAATTTTTAGCTGAACTCTCTTCTTAAATACTAATCAGCTTTCATAAAAAGTAAGAATGGGGATAGGGTAGAAGTATCCCATTTTAATGTAAATGCTGTAAATGTCAACTTTAGGTATGTATTGGGCATTTTAAGTGGAGTCTAGGACTATGCCAGAGTTAGTGGAACGGTGTAGTAGCTTATGGTAGTGCAAATCCAGATTGAAGAAGAGATTTTCACATATATATGCTCAGCAATGTGAAAATTTCTTCTTCAATCTGGATTTGCACTATCATAAGTACTACACCTGATAGATAGATAGATAGATAGATAGAGAGATAGAGATAGAGATAGAGATAGAGATAGAGATAGAGATAGAGATAGAGATAGAGATAGAGATAGAGATAGAGATCCATCACTCAGGGAAACAAAATTTTCCATGTTTATATGAAACAGTGTTCCAATATCGAAGAGGTTGCCACAAAGAGGGGGATCAGCCTGTTTTCCAAAGCACTGAAGGCAAAACAAGAAGCGATTGATAGGAAATAATCAAGGAGAGAAGCAACCAAGAACTAAGGAGAAATTTCTTGAAAGAGGGGACAATTAATCAGTGGAATTACTTTTGCCTCCAGAAGTTGTGAACGATCCAGCACTGGAAATTTTAGAGAAGAGATTGGACAGTCCTTTGTCCAGAATGATGTAGGGTCTCCTGGTTTTGCAAAGGGTTGGACTACAAGATCTCCCAGGTCTCTTACAACTTTATTATTTTGTTATATGCCCGTGCCCCACTTTTCCATTAAGTTTCTCTGCCTTTCCAAAGCTCAGTTAAATTCCAAGACATTGCATGAGTTGATTTTAAAAACAACAGCAACAAATAACTCATAGATTACTACTGAAATGTTATCATATCATAGAAGTGTTACAGTAATGCTGGTTCTGAATCAGGATATAACTATGGAAAAAATAATAGCTCAATGTTTCATCTATGTTGCCAATTCAAGACTTAGAGAAATTAGCCTTTTCCCATTTTTTAGATCCAATATCTCTACAAAACCAACCAAAAACGGTTTAAGCCTTTCAGGCTTATCATGTCCAAGTTTGAAGTGAGCTTTTTACAAATTGATTAACTGTGACACATTTTAAATGATTGTGCAAATTAATTTCTGAATTACACCATTAGAACCTAATTAATTTCTCTGCTCTGCAAAATAAAGATATCACTGATGAGCACCCACTGTCTAAATCCATAAAAGAAAGAGAATGTTGAACTGAAGACTCCATTAATGTAAAAATTGATTTTTCTATTTGGTTCCTTGCAAGAGGTTTCCTTCTACCTTTCTGCAAAATGCATTTATGCTCCAACAGAAATGGGGAGTAGGAAGAGCAGACTAATTTATACTTCCACTGCTAATCAAAAGATCATAAAAGCTCATTTCAACCCAATAATGTCATTATGGAGGTTGTTAAAGCTGATGTTGCCTTGGAAACATAAAATACTGGTGTGTTAATTTGGACATTTGCTATCCTTCTGTAAGCTTAATATGGAGAGATTGAATGTACACTGTCAATTCAATGTTTAGAAAAGGTCCACACTCAATTCATTCATATGGATACTACATCCATGAACCCAGCTACTTCCAGTCCCTTGAAAATCAGTTCTTTTCCAGGACCAGTTTGGAGATCATAGAAGATATGGCTGCATACCAAAGAGCCATGATGGTGCAGGGATTAGCATGCAGTATTGCAGACTGACTCTGCCCACTGCCAGGAGTTCAAGCCTGACTGGCTCAAGATTGATTCAGCCTTCCATCCTTCTGAGGTTGGTAAAATGAGGATCCAGATTGTTGGGGGCAATATGCTGGCTCTATAAACTGCTTGGAGGGAGCTGTAAAGCACTAGGAAGTGGTATATAAGTCTATTGCTAAATGCTATTGCTGCCTTGTCTTTCTTACATGCTGAGAGGTCCCAGATCAGAATATTAATCCAAGCCCTTCCTTTCCCTTCCTCTGTCACCTCATTCTGTATTATTATAGCGCCATGGTGGCACAGTGGTTAGAATGCAGTACTGCAGGCTCCTTCTGCTGACTGCCAGCTGCCTGTAATTTGGCAATTGAAATCTCACCAGGCTCAAGGTTGACTCAGCCTTCCATCCTTCAAGGTCAGTAAAATGAGGACCCAGATTGTTGGGGGCAATAGGCTGACTCTGTAAACCGCTTAGAGAGGGCTGTAAAGCACTGTGAAGCAGTATATACCGTATTTCTCACAAAAGAAGGCCAGGACTTCCCCCCCCCGCCCCCCCCCAAAATGGCTAGGCCGTCTTTTCAGAGGTGACTTAATTCCCCCCCCCTTGCATCCTTGGATGGGCAGGCAGCGACGACTTGGATGTTGACCTCGGCATTGGTGGGGCACTTCATATCGGGAGACCTTCCGCTACCGTTGCTTTCCCTTCTCCCTGTGCTGCCACAGCATTTAGAGCAACCAGGGCTCCTCCCTGCAACTGGAGCCTGGTGGAGACACTTGGCTTCAGGTGCTCCTGTTGCTGCCTTCCCTTCGCCTTCGAAGGCAAAGCCAATTCTTTTAAAAACTACGCCCTACTACTGGTACAACAAAGCCTCCCCTCCCCAAGAGGGCAGCCCAACCCCACGTGGGGAGGCAAATCTCCCAGGGCTGCAGTGCAGGATCAGCCCACCACAGGAGAAGCGCCCAGCCACCATCCCTGCCTGGCACTGGGCAGAGCGTGAAGAGCTCTGCCTGGGGCGCCCAGCACAGCTGACAGGTGGGCCCTCCTGCCCGGCGGCGGAGCTCTCACCAAGGCAGCAAGCGCCTTCCCGCCAGGCCCTCCGTTCATCCTGCCAGGGCCGCAACAGAGCTGGGCGGGCTGGGCAGAGCGAGGAAAGCAAGCTGCGGGTGCGCGCCCACCTGCCAAGCGAAAGAGCCTGGCCAATCAGAGCTTGGCTTCCTTCCCAAGTCCCTCCAGCCCGAACCCAAAGGGGTTACCGGAAGAGGCTGCCCGAGGCAGTGATAGCGCCCACCCATCCACAGACAGGGAGGCGAGGCAATGGCCTGTGCCATGTCCTCCTCCAAGCTGAGCCCCGCTGAGTGAGCGCCTCTGCTCGATGCCCATGCCGCTGCAGCATTTGGAGCTGCTGGCGCATTTGGAGAAGTGTGGGGATGGGAACGGGCTGGGTGGGGGGTGGAAAGGACGGGTGGCTTCAGGCTCTCTCCACCGGACCCACCAGCCAGGGAAGCAGCATTGCCATCACCTCACCTCCCTGACCGCGGAGAAGAGGGCGCTATCACTGCCTCGGGCAGCCTCTCCCGGTGGCCCCTTCAGGTTCGGGCTGGAGGGACTTGGGAAGGAAGCTAAGCTCAGGTCAGCCTGGCTCTTTTTAAAAGAATTGGCTTTGCCTTCGAAGGCGAAGGGAAGGCGGTGACAGGAGTACCTGAAGCCAAGTGTCTCCGGCGGGCTCCGGTTGCAGGGAGGAACCCTGGCTGGCTGCACGTGGCTGCGCCAAATGCCGCGGCGTTGCTCTAAATGCTGCAGCAGCACAGGGAGAAGGGAAAACAATGGTGGCAGAAGGTCTCCTGATACGAAGTGCCCCACCAACACTGAAATCAATGCAGGCAGTACCATATCCAGGTATGCAACAAAAGTAATTCCTAACGGCAAGCCCCCCCCCACCATTCCCCCCCATTTCACATGTTTAATATAGGCCTTAATTTGGGGGGAGGGGATTAATTTGATTTTATGCCTATAAAACATGCTGGGACTTCCTATTGGGGGAGGCTGTATTGTTGGAGAAACATCGTAATCCTATAATGCTCTTGTTATTGCTATTCGCTTCCAGATCTTGCTTTTTTTTCCCCCCTCCACTGAAATCCATGGGTCTGCGCTTCAGAGAAAAACATGTGAGTAGTCCTCGGCTTATGACCTCAATAGGGACCAGCATTTCCATTGCTAAGCAAGACAGTCATTCAGTGAGCTGTGCCCAATATTACAATTTTTTTTTTTGCCATGGTTGTTTAAATGAATTGCCGCAGTTAAGTGATTCATACAATCATTAAGCAAATCCAGCTTCCTCCATTGACTTTGCTGGTTGGAAGTCAGCTGGAAAAGTTGCACATTGTCATCACGTGACCCAGGGATGCTGCAGCCATCATAAATATAGGTCAATTCCAAGCAATCGGGTTTTGAAAATGTGACCATAGGCATGCTGCATCAGTTGTAAATGATAGGACCGGTTGTAAGTCACTTTTTCAATGCCATTGTGATTTTGAATTGTCACTAAATGAGTAGTTATAAGTCAAGGACTACCTACACACACACACACACACACATACACATACATGCACACACACACACACACACACCTTTAGAAGAACTATTCTGAATACACCTTTGAATTAAAAGGAATCCCACTGCTTAAATGGGGCATGAGGAAATTGCTCCTCATGACTAACCCCAAAGACCATCTGTCCAACAGTCATTTTGGGGGAGCAATTCTCCCCAACCCGGTGTTGTCAAAAAGGAAGTTGGTCTTGGAGAAAATTCCTTCAGTGTATTTTCTGAGTGTGCCAAAATGGTATCCAGCAGGTTCTGACCAGTTCTGGAGATCCAGTAGAGGAAATTTTGAGTAGTTCAGAGAACCAGCAAATACCACCTCTGGCTGGAGATTTTACAGTACCCTTCCCCTGCCATGCCCACCAAGCCGCGCCCACAGAAACGGTAGCAAAAATATTTGAATCCCCACTGGAGTGTGCTAAAACATATGAAGAACGGTTGCAAGGAATTGGGTTTGTCTAGTCTAATAAAAAGGATGACATGTTATTATTGTTCCAATATTTGAGGGGCTGCCATGCAGAAGAGGAGAGTCAACCTGTTTTCCAAAGCACCAGCAGGCAAGACAAGAAACAATGGGTGGAAACTGATCAAGGAGGCAAGTAACCTGGAATTAAAGAGAAACTTCCTGAAAGTTAGAAGAATTGACGAATGGAATGGTTTGCCTCCAGAAGTTGTGGATGCTCCATCACTGAAGGCTTTTAAGAAGAAATTGGACAGCCACTTGTCTGGAATTGTATAGGATCTCCGGCTTGTGCAGAGGGTTGGCTAGAAGACCCCCAAGGTCCCTTCCAACTTTGTTATTCTGTTTCCTTGGAGAACAAACTTGGAATATTTTATATATTGTGTTAGATTTTTCTTGAGAGGACAAAGAGATCCATGCATGGTCTCATCATTGGTGTGCCTTCAATGGTTTGCTTTCATTATGAAGCATCTCTACAGGACTTAAAGACATCATGTGATGACCCAGAGTGTAACAAAATCCAAAACGTAAATAAATGTCCTTTAATGCCTCCAACTTGGCCCCACTGTTCAATAATTCTCAGTTGGAGATAAAATGTACTCAAAAGTAGTCTTCAAAAGAAAGCAATACAGTCCAAATTTAATGAGCAGATGAAAATAAAATGAACTACAATGATGAAATTTCCACAATGGAACAGGAGAAGTATTTACCAAATTCAAGGAGATAACAAGGTGTTAAGTTCTGCGCATGGGCACAAGAAGTGGAGACGAGACGATGAACAGTGAACTTCAACTCTTTATTTAACATGGTGTAACAGAGCGAGCCTACGGCCACAACAGCCCCTTTATATAGGCAAGCTTTTGATTAAACAGCCAATAAGAAATGGGAAGCGTTAGCTCCCTTAACCAATGAGAGAGGCCCATTAATAGCCAATCAGATCCTCCTGAACGGACCAATCCGATGTCGCTATTATCGGCCAATCAGAAGTGCAGGGCCAGAACCCTGCACTTTACTTTAAGGTTTTAATAATCTTTATTCAAGCACTTTTATTAATTCACAAGACCCCTTCCCCCCGGGTTCTGTTTAAGGGGTTCAGTGACATAATCTTTGAGGTAGGCAGGTTGTTTTGATTGTCTATTAGATTTACGTTGTCCTCCCGGTATTTGTCTCTAGTCTTGTTGGGGCAGGACGTTTTCTGGCGAACAGGGTGCCTCCGGTTCTTCATCTAAAGCTTCGTTGCCACTAATGTCCTCAGTGTCCCTTTGAGGCAAGCTTACCCCGGTCCCAGATCCATCTTCACGCATTGTATTTGAATGGTCATTTCTTCCGCTCGTGCTTTCTGCCGTTTCGAACTCAGCTTCATCGGCATCTCCTCCCCCCTCAGTTTGGAAATCACCGGAGTCGCAGAACCCAGACTGCAGCCTTGAATGCAGCTGACCAATATGGCGCTTCCATATTCTTTCGTCGCGACATTTTACTCGGTATGATCTGGGGCCGGTCACTTGGATTACAGTTGCCTCGACCCACAAGGGATCGACAGAAAAGTTTCTAGCGAAAACTAAGTCGCCTATCTGGAAATTATGGCATTTCCCGCTGGATCCGTGTGGTTTTTCAGGTTCGTACGATGGGTGTAGTCAGTCGAGGTAGGAGCAGAGCTTCCGTCCCATCAACAACTCAGCCGGAGTTTTGTTGGTGACGCTGTGTGGAGTGATGTGCTGAAGAAAGAGTATCCGGTTAATCTTATCTTCGATATCGCCATAGTCCATTTTATGTAGAGTTTTTTTGACAAATTGTACCATGCGCTCGGCTCTTCCATTGGCTGCAGGATGCACCAGTGAAGTTAGCGCATGGCGAAAAGCGCGATCCACCAGATACTGTTCAAAGGAAAGCGCGGTAAACTGGGGGGCGTTGTCGGATACCAGAACGTCTGGTAGTCTGTGTGTTGCGAATAATCTGTCCAATTTCCTGATGACTGATTCGGTTGTTGTACTTTTCATTTCATGGATTTCAAGCCAGTTCGAGTAGGCATCCACCATTAATAGGAATGTGTGTCCTTTAGTAGGTCCCGCAAAGTCAAGATGAATACAGGACCATGGTCCCATGGGTGTTTCCCATTCTGTCGGGGTTGCTTTCGGTGGGGCATTGCCAACTTCCTGGCATTGCTAGTCTTTACCCGGCTTTAGCAGGCTTTAGCAGGCTTCGATCTGCTTGTCGATACCCGGCCACTATGCGTAGCTTCGTGCGAGCGCTTTCATGCGCACGATGCTGGGGTGGCCCTCATGCAAGGTTTTCAGTGCCGCTCATTGTAGCCACTCTGGGACAATGACTCTATCTCCCCAAATGATGCAGCCCTTCTGGGAAAACAGTTCCATCTGTCGATTTTTGAAGGGAACGTAGTTGTCAAGGATTTGGTCCAATGGCCATCCACGCTCTACCCAGCTGAGGACTCGTGCCAAAATGGGATCGCATTTGGTTTCGATTGTGATATCTCGAGCTGTCAGCGGTGGTGATTGAAGTGTCTCGATCTGAAGTGTTGTGAGGGTCGGAGCTGGGTCGTCAACGGTTTCCGGAAGTGGTGCACGGCTCAATGCGTCAGCGTGGGGAATGGCTTTCCTTGGGCGGTGTTGCAACTTATAATTATATGCAGCCAAGAATTCTGACCAGCGAGTCATTCTGGGAGATAATATATAAGGGGTTGGCTTATCTCCCGCTATTATCCCCAGTAAAGATTTGTGGTCAGTAACTACAGTAAAAACTCGCCCATAAATATATTCATGAAATCATTTAACAGCAGATACAATAGCAAGGGCCTCTTTATCAATGTGACTATAGTTGCGTTCTGCTTTTGATAGCGTCTTTGAAAAGTAGGCAACAGGGGCTTCACTACCATTTGGTAACACGTGGCTCAAAATGGCACCCACTCCGAATGGTGATGCATCACATGTAATCATTGAAGGCAAAGTCTCGTTATACTGCATCAAAACAGCATCGGAGGTCAATAAGTTTTTACTTGTCAAAACGCATGTTCCTCTCGGCGCCCCCAAACCCAGGTTGCTTTTTTGTCCAACATATGATGTAGGGGTTTGGCTACGGTTGCTTTGTGAGGCAGGAAAATGTTGTAAAAATTGATAAGGCCTAGGAAAGCTTGGAGGTTGGCCTTATTTCTGGGCCTTGGGGCATTTTTGATTGCCCTAAGCTTGCTATCGGTGGGGTGAATGCCTTGTTTATCGGTTAAGTACCCCAAAAATTCTACTCTATCCGTACATAGTTGACACTTGCTTTTTTTAACTTTAAGACCCAAGTCTTTAAATTTCTGGAGAACCAACCCCAGGCGCTCTCTTAGTATTTCTCGAGTCGGAGCAGCAATTAAAACGTCATCAAAATACAGGATAATGCCTTTTATCCCCTCTAATAGTCTTTCCATCAAACTTTGAAAGATTCCCGGGGCCACGCTTACTCTGAATTGGAGTTGGTTACATTTAAACGCAGCTCAGTGCGTAACGATCGTTTGAGCCTCTGCCGTTTTTCTGTTGACAGGCAGTTGTTGGTATGCCTGGGCTAGATCTAGTTTAGCGAAGACTTTTCCGCCCCCCAGGGAATGGAGAAGGTGTTGCACCACCGGTACTGGGTAAGCGTTTTGCTGCAGGGCATGATTCAGGGTGGCTCAGTAGTCCCCACATATTCTTAACGATCCATCCGGCTTGATGGGTGTTACGATTGGGGTTTCCCAGGGAGAATGGTCAGTTGGTTCTAACACCCCCTGGGCTATTAATTTATCAAGCTGCTCATCAATCTTTGGTTTAAGGACGAATGGGACTCGATGAGGCTTAAGGCGGATGGGAGCTTATTCGGGGTTAAGGTTAAATGATATCGGGGTCCCCTTGTACTCGCCTAGTTTATCTGCAAAGACATCCTGGAATTCCTGGACAAGGGCCTCTTCCCAGTCGTCGCTGCTGGTTCGGTGAAAGCCAGCTACTTCAATTCCAAGTGGAGCGAACCATTGGAGGCCTACCAAACTAGGCCGATCCCTGTCGACTACGGTCAGGGGTAGGGATGCAGTACGATTTTTAAATGAGACACGGACTTGGCTGGATCCAACAACTGGAATTCGATTTCCCTGATAGTCCTTGAGTATGATTCTTTGGAATCTGAGGTCTTGTCGCCGGACGGTAGGGATGAGTTGTTTAAGGGTCTTCCAGGAAACCATCGAGAGGGACGATCCTGAATCGACTTCCATCATGCAGGGCTGGTTTTTGATGGCGAACTTTACCCGGATCTTCTTGGCATCTAGTGATGAGGCGTGACCAATCGTAATGGTTTGGTGCGCCCCTTCTCATTTTGTTGAGTGGGCTAGGGTTTTGTTTCTGTCGGAGTGGTTGTTCCATTGGTGGTTCAAGGGTTCTCGATTTACAGGATGACTTCCTGTGGGTTGGCGATAGTTAGCCCCCCCTGAGGCTGGCTGGGTCCTTGCTTGCTTCTACAGACTCTTCCAATGTGGCCTCTTTTCCCGCACACATGGCAGAGTGCGTCGAGGAATTTTCATTCTGATCGTGGGTGGTTTGCCCCACAACCAGCGCATTGGTACTGCAATCTCTGGTTACATTGATGGCGTTGGTCTCGTTCAGACCGGAGCCAGTANGGCTGGGTCCTTGCTTGCTTCTACAGACTCTTCCAATGTGGCCTCTTTTCCCGCACACATGGCAGAGTGCGTCGAGGAATTTTCATTCTGATCGTGGGTGGTTTGCCCCACAACCAGCGCATTGGTACTGCAATCTCTGGTTACATTGATGGCGTTGGTCTCGTTCAGACCGGAGCCAGTAGACCTCTTCTTCATCGCTTTCTGATGATGATTCGAGGTCCTCGTGGTGGGCTGTCGTTGCCTGTCCTTCCAGGTGAGGTGAGGCTTCGCTGGTGAGTTGGCGAAGCGGGGCGTGGGTGTGGCGTATTCGGGCAGCTGACTTCCTGGTGGCTTCTGCGGCAGTAGCATCAGCGATGGCATTTGCAAGGCTGATGTCGCCTTTTGCCATCAGCTTACTTTGCACATGCGGTGCATCTAATCCCAGAATTATTCGGTCTCTCAGGGCTTCTTCGAGGTCGGCAAACCCACAGAGGCCTCCCAGATTCTGGAGATCCGCAATGAAATCTGCAACACTTTCACCCTTCCGCTGATCACTCTGGTAAAATTCATGCCTTCTAACAAGCATTGGTACGGTTGGTGCATAGTGGGCCCGTAGCAGGGGTTCGATGATGTCCCAGTCCATGGACTTCACTTCAGCCAGTTTCGCTAGTGCCTTGGCCATCTTAAACACGGTCGGCCCACAGTGAGTTAGGAATACCTCCCGTTTCTTTCCGGTAGTGGCATCCTTCAAATTGTTGGTCTCCAGAAACATCTGGAAGTGATCCATATATGAGTCCCAGTCTTCTTGTGCCGGGTCGAATGGAGCGGGTGGTATGATTCTGCCAGACATGGTTCAGCCGTTGGTGTGTTTTCAGCCACGTGCTCTGTTAGCGCTCTGTAGTGCTCAATCAGCTCTGACGTCTCCATATCCCATCCTCGTCACCAGTGTTAAGTTCTGCGCATGGGCGCAAGAAGTGGAGACTGTTGTGTATACAATAAAGTAATAAAGTGTAACCTTGAGGTAAAATGCAAGGTTCTGGCCCTGCACTTTTGATTGGCTATTAAGCGGCCAAACCAGATTGGCCAGTTCTAAGGAATCCGATTGGCCCTTAACGGAGAGTTACTATTGGTTGAAAGAGCCTCATGGAAAGGTTATTACAAGGAATCAGGGGGCGTGGTCCCCTATTTTGACGATGTCTTAATTGCAGCCCCTACAAAAAAAATCTTACAGGACTGTTTAAAATGCGTCCTAAAAAAATTCCAAGAGGCTGGACTCAAGGTGAAAAAAAAAATGTAAATTGTTTACTGACAGTGTTGAGTTTCTAGGGTACCGGATTGATAGCCAGGGCATCCACCCTACCGACAGTAAATTAAGAGCGATCACAAACGCTCCCAGGCCACGAAACAAGGCCGATCTCCGGGCGTTTTTAGGACTCATCAATTTTTATAATGTATTTTTACCGCACAAAGCAACTGTCGCTGAACCGTTACACCAGTTATTAGA
>BHEV01031432.1:0-35979 GCA_004319985.1 Emydocephalus ijimae | reverse complement strand
CCCCAATTTTGCATGTTTTAAACTAGGCCTAAATTTGGGGGGAGGGGCTTAATTTCATTTTATGCCTAGAAAACATGCTGGATCTTCCTATTGGGGGCGTATTGTTGGAGAAACATAGTACTTATGTGTGAGTATGTATGTATGAACACACATACATACACATGCTAAATATAGTTTATATGCGTGTTTCTCTGGTAAATATGAATTGTCCAAAATGGATCACGTTTGTGTTAGGTCCAATAAAAGAAAGTATAAAGAGAACAAGAAAGCTCAGAAATTCTCCACAAACAAATGAAGTAAATAGAATAGAAGGCATGACAATTCATCTATAATGGCAAAAACTACTAGAATCTCCCTTAAGAGAGAGTAACCTTATATTACTTTTTAAAACAATTCTTATTTTTATTTAAAGAAATGCTGGCTTCATTCATTTCAATCGAATCAGTAGACAATCTTAGCTGATCAGATTTTGGCTGGGAGATGACCAGGAAATACCCTGGCTGTGGGCTAGAATGGGAAATTGAAAACCATCCCAAAAGGAGGCAGTGGCAAAACCTATTTTGTTCTGTTGCTGTGGAAACTACACGGATGTCCCTGTGGAGTCTCTAGGAATTGTACTTTATTCAACAAAGGCTTTACCTTTCCAAAGCTGTATTTAACTACTACAGTATGAATTAATTATATCCATTAATCACAATTAATTGATTTATTTGCTTTATTCTGTTTATCTTCTGTTTGTCTTGGTCCACTATGTTTTAACTTAATCTCTTTATCTTCATTGTGACATATTCACAATCCATACTATTTTGCTTGGTTAACCCACCTGGCCATCTGGTGGAGTGCAGATGAGAACATTGTAAAGAAGGTTTCTCACCCCCCCCACCCCCAATTCTGTTTAATAAACTGCTGCTGTCCTTCTGTAATTTCAGCTGTCCCCTATTGACAACAGATGTAGCTGCTCGCGGTCTTGATATTCCTTATGTACAGCATGTCATACATTACCAGGTACCAAAACAAAATCTGGCTATTGATTGTAAGTTATGTTTTATGCAATTTTAAAAGAACCAGATGGATTTTATGGTCTGTGAGTTTTAACATGGCAAAAGAAAGAGAATTTGATGCATAATATAATAATAATATAATATGAGCCTCGGTGGCACAGTGGTTAGAGTGCAGTACTGCAAGCTCCTCCTACTGCAATTTGACAGATCGAATCCCACCAGGCCCAGCCTTCCATCCTTCTGAGGTGACTCAGCCTTCCATCCTTCCGAAGTGGGTAAGATGAGGATCCAGATTTTGGGGGGCAATATGCTAACTCTGTAAACCACTTTGAGAGGGCTGGAAAGCACTAAAAAGTGGTATATAAATCTAAGTGCTATTGCTGTAGTGCTATAAGCCAGGCCATTATTTGACAGAGGAGAAATATAAATCTCTGAGAGTTGAGGCATTGTCATGAAGTTTGATGTTGCTGCCCACTGCATTTTCTCTTCACTTATGTCTTTTAAATATTCAAGCATCTTCAGGTGATAGACTTAGCCACTTTGTTTTCCCTTGCCCCTTCCCATCCATTCTTTTCCATTGCCATAATAATAGCTTCCTAACCCTAACCTTCTTTATAAGGAAAGAAGAGAGCTTCATTACACATAATATATTCTGCTATCATCACATTACAACAATGTAATCCATCCAACCCTGCTAGAAAGGATTCTATAGAATTGTCTTTTTTATATCAGCATTGTCTTGTCTCTGTGGAACTGTTGCATCTCTTGTGCTGTTCCAGGTTCCTCGTACTTCCGAGCTTTATGTTCACAGAAGTGGCAGGACTGCCAGAGCTGCCAATGAGGGACTGAGCTTACTACTGATTGGGCCCCATGACTTGATTAATTTTAAAAAGATTTATAAAACGCTGAAGAAGGATCAAGAGCTTCCTTTCTTTCCAGTTGAGGCAAAATACATGACAGCAATCAAGGTAAAAAAAGAATTCTTTCTTTCAGAATGAGCTATGCTTTTAACAGCATAACTTTTCAGGCTCATGGAGATCTTAAAGCAAAAGGTAATTTTAATTCAATTCGGGAACTTAATTGGAGAACCTGTGTATAGGAACAGTTACATAGTTTTGATGTTTGTTTTTGTGAATCCTTCCATGAGGTGACTATGGCCTTAGGTCCTGAATCTGCTCCTAAGGTAGTAAGAGAGAATCTGGAACTCAGACCATTGGATTCATTCTTTGTTGTACAAATCTGTTCAGACAACTACACCAAAGATGCCTTTGTCTTCTTGGCTCACCAGCCATCTCATTACACTACAGTTAGTCCTCGACTTAACCACCACAACTGCACACCATTTTAAGAATTTTTCTTGCCATGGTTGTTAAGCAAATCACTGCAGTTTTTAAATGAACCTTGCAAATGTTAAGCGAATATGGCTTCTCTCAGTGACCTTGCTTGTCAGAAGCCTTGTGGGAAGGTTACAAATGGTGATCAAATGACCCTGAGACAGTACAACTGTCATGAATACATGCCAGTTGTCAAGTGCTCAAATTTTGATCACACGACCATGGGGAAGTTGCAACAGTTGTAAATGTGAAAAATGGTCATAACTTTTTTCAGTGCCGATATGACTTTGAACAGTCACTAAATGAATGGTTATAAATAGAGGACTATCTCTACATATTCAGTTTGTACTCAGCTTCTGGACCAAGGTCTTTTTCAGAAATACAATTACCATCCCAAATATTTCACATTTCATGCTGCACATTTGATTTACATTCTTAAGTGAAAAAAAATGCATGTGTCACAGTTACGATCTCAATATATTATTTTCAGACCCCTGTTATAGTTTAATCTTTCTTTTCTGGAATATTAGTTACCCCCACCAATTTTGTGTCCTCTGCAAATCTGATAAGCCATTTCTCCATGTCTTGTTTTTTTAACTAATCAGTAAAATGGTTGAAGAATAGAGACTATGGGGTTGAATCTTTGACAATGGAAAAGCTTTGCTGGCTAGCTTTTCCATTTTGCCATTTCAGTCACCTATACCGGGCTTTCGGATGTTTTTCTCATGTGCCCAATTTCTGGCCCTGTATGATTCACACTTGTACATAACCTGATAGCTTAGTTATCCTCTTTTCTTTGTTTCAGGAGCGTGTGAATTTGGCAAGACAGATTGAGAAGATTGAGTATTTCAACAGCCGAGCCAAGCATCAAAACTCATGGCTCCAGCAAGCTGCAGAAGCACTTGAACTTGATCTGGATGATGATGCGCTAACAGGCAAGTAGGAATAAATGTGCAGACTGGGGAGGTCTCCAAAAAGATGCCTTCTCTCTTAGCCAGGATGCAGTCACAAGGAATGGCCACATGCCCGAAAATCCTGGTTGCATCATGGTATCATCTCACAAATTAGGCAAAATTCATGATATCATTTATTCCAGTTCTAGAGGGTGCCCATGTGGTCCTGGTCTCTCTTTTGATCTAAAATAAATGTAGCTATTTTGGGGCAAGGACAAAATTTTTCAGCTGCAGGCTTCATTCTAACTTGGTAAGAACGATTTAGGTATTCATCAGATGAACAGCTTTTGGTGATTGTATCCTGGAATTAAGATGTTGCAGTAAGTACAACCATAATTGCAAATTTGTTTGAGTGTATCTTTCCCTCTCATGTTTTTTTTAGAAAGATTTTGGGTGGGGAAAGCTGTGTGAGAATACAGTACTATGCTATATTAGAACTTAAACTACAATGTTCACACATTCCCACCTTAAAACGACAAGAAGTGGCTTCACTGCATTTCAGACAGCAGCTCCAGCAAGACTAGCAAAATTTACTATTGTAACTCAAGGGCAGAAATTGCTCACCTTTTTCTTATAATGGGAAGACGGCTGATATTGAACTACACGAGACACCCCTCTCCCATTTAAACCCCTGGTTTTAGCTCCGGTTTGAAATGAGGGCTCTTTGGTGTTATCTGAGCTTGGTGGCTTTCTTGCAGATGTTTCATTACCCAATCTAGTTTGGGCAATAAAACATCTGCAAGAAAGCAACCAAACTCAGAGAGCAAGGACCTCTCAAGCACCAATACTCAATGGCAAAACTACCCATATTCAGTAGTACAATATTTCATGCCTTTTTCTCCAAAAATAAGGGTGCTAACAGGAGCAGGACGTTTCTGGGAGGCAAACTTCTTTTATTTGTACTGTTAATACACACAGAGAGATAGAAAGAAATGGATGGAAATTATGTTAGGAAAATCTAACTATCTTGCTGGCAAACTGCAGCACCATGATATTTAGTAATCGCAATAGGGTTTAAATTTATATACTGCTTCCCAGTGCTTTACAGCCTTCTCTAAGCGATTTACAGAGTCAGCCTATTTGGGTCCTCATTTTACCCACCTCGGAAGGATGGAAGGCTGAGTCAACCTTGAGCCAGTGAGAATCGAACTGTCAAACAGAAGTAACCTGCAATACTGCATTCTAACCACTGTGCCACCATGTCTCTTTAGATGACTTTATTAAATTTTGTGACTGGAAATGGACACCTTTGCCTCTTAGAGGTCTGCCATTCCACTGATACTGATATCAGTGGAAAGTTGGAAGTTGGAAATGTTGGAAGTCTCCTGCAGCTTTCTTGGAGGCTGAGAGGTGTCTCCTTCCCCCTAACCCCCCCACCCCCCCACCCCCAATCTCTCAAACATGATGCTCTGCCTTTTAAGGTAGATAGGCAAACTTCGCTCTGGATCCTTCCCAAATGAATAGATGCAAAAGGCACCTGAACGTTAATACAGTTTATTGACTTGTACATCTTCCATCACACCCAACATTGCTTTCTGTGGTTGGCACCAGCACACCAGATCTGACACACGATTGTTTTCCAGCTTCATTATCAGAGATCTTTGTGAAAGAAAAGCTTGATTGAACCAGAGGCCCTCTATGTGAAAAATATCTGCCCTGCCATAGTATTTTGGTCATCCTATAGTTAAATGAGAAAAATACTTAGAAGGAACATCTAATACAGCCTACTGATTGTTTTAAATAGGAATGGAGAACATTGAAACTGGGATGTCAAATTAGATCATGATACACCTGAGTCCCGAGTTACAGCCTTGCCAATTTATATGGGTTATATATAACTAGAAAGGACGTTGTGTGTTTCTACTTGAGGGCTGGGATATTTTTAATCATTCAAATTATGACTTCAGTAATGAGCTTGACCTTTTCTTTTTATGGGTTGTTCTGTGTTTTTAAAAAAAATATTATTATAGGAGGCCAGTTCACTGAGCAAGAAGAGAGCGAGAAGCACAGGATGCTGAAGGGGATGAAGAAGCAGCTTAAGTGCTTGCTCAGTCAGCCAGTATTTAAAGGTCTTATGAAAACCAAATACCCAACCCAGTCGGGGAAATTAGTTCTGTCTGACTACATAGGCCAGCATTCTCAGTCTGCCTTGAGTGCTATATCAAAAGTACAAGTGAAGAAGGCAAAGAAGAAACAATAATAGACACATGTGAAACAATTGACAGGACATATGAAGATGAAAGCTAGAAAAAATTTTTCTTTTTCTCCTTTTGTAGATATGACTTACTCAGAATTCATTTCATGCAATTATCTGTCCTGAATAAACGATTATGATAATCTGCTACTGTTGTTTCCATATCATCTGTGGATTCAAAAAACAAGAGTTGGTAACTTTTTCATGTGCTGGCCACCATCAAAAGATCTAGTACAGTAGCCCAAGGATATGATGAAACATTCACATAAAAATGCTCAGATCTTCCAAGATTATGAAAGCTTGAAAGATGTTGGTCTTATATTTCAAGATCTCAGGCAAGAAGACTGAAATCTCATGAGATATTAGCCTAATTGATTGAAGCTTTGAGCATTTTGAAACACTTAATTGAAAAAATAATGGGACTTATCAGTGCTAAACTAGAAGACCTTGGCATAAAGATTTCCATCCACCTGATTTTTACCAATGCAACTAATGCTCAGTTGTATATTTAGCACACATAAAAGAAAACATCACTAATTAATAGCATTTACATGTGATACATTTTGATGTAAAAGCAGCGATCATGGTAAACACAAAACATAGTCCAGCTTTTTTTAATTTGGTGTCCTTCAGTTACATTAGGAAAGGCTCTCCCAGAGTTTCAACCAAAATTGTTGGCCATGCTTAACAATTCTTAAAAGTTGCATTCCAAACATATTTATAGGTTACCACACCACGGGAAGCTGGGATAATCTTCCGATGGACCAATCCTATTCCAACATCTTCCACAGTGGTGGGATTCAATTTTTTTTACTACCGGTTCTGTGGGCATGGCTCGGTGGGCATGGCAGGGGAAGGATACTGTAAACTCTCCAGTCAGAGGTGGTATTTGCTGGTTCTCCGAACTACTCAAAATTTCCGCTACCGGTTCTTCAGAACTGGTCAGAACCTGCTGAATACCACCTCTGATCTTCCATATCTAAAGGAGACCTAAAACGTGTTCCCTGTTCCTGGGCCAACTCCTTAAAACACTATGCCATACTGATTGTCAAATCTGCTCTACATGTCACTATGTATTTTGAGATCTCTGATGACTCAACACTAGATGGCATCAAAGCATTACATTTCTGATACTCATGAAAAAACTGATGTAGGACAAACACATTTAATCCTCCCTTCTATTTTCCCCAGAACGACAACCTGGTGAGGTGAGCTAGGCTGAGAGACAGAGTGAGAGTCACCCAATTGCTTTTCAATTTTGTAATTATGTAATTATAACAACCAATATTTTAATAACAAGTTATAATTATATATAATTGCATATCAAAATTTCTGTTTGAACTCTCACTTTATTATCTGGTAATCGGGAGGATTTGGTCCAAGAGTTTCTGAGACTTTCAGGGCAAATAGAGGATTTGAACACAGGCCTCCCTTCTGACCACCATCATATCTCTTTTTGTGAATCGCTGTGTATTTCACTGTATTTTCATCACCAGAAAAACAGAATCTAAACAGTCTTTTTCATTGAGTAACTTGTGAGATTAGGTCAATGCATTTAAAACCTCAGCTGCATTTGAAAAACTTTCCACTGATTTCTTTTTTAATATATTTAATAAGACCTTTCTGGTTTATCTACTTTATTAATAAATACAATGCTTTATGGCATAATGAGCTTTATTAATATTAACTTCCACTTCTGGTTTAGGGTCATGTCTCTATAAAAGAAATTATGACAGGATCCTTCTTTAAGATTTTGCCCTATCATGCCCCCAATATATCCACAAATAACTGACTTCCTCTCATCCCAGGCCATGAACCAGACAGGCTTACATCACCTTAACTGAGTTAATGTTACAGTAGTATCTCCCTATTCTGACAAAGTTCAAGAAGATTTCAAGTGCAAAGTCCATTTGACTGTATTATCAGTTACCTTAAAGCAGTGTTTCTCAACCTCAGCATCTTTAAGAAGTGTGGACTTCAATTCCCAGAATTCCTCAGCCATTCTATTGACTGTCTATACATCTTAAAGAAACTCTGCCTTATAGGAATATCAGGACATTGCAGTGACTTGAAACAAAGGAAATGAAGGCAAGAGATATATTGACATTGGGAACAACATACTGGGCTGGTATAATTTTTTTCAATTCAAGGAGGAGTGGGAGCACTTTCACTCAGAAGTGAGGAAAGAACCATAGTCTATAATTTTAGGAGATAGAAATGTGGGGTGTAGAGCATCAGAATTATCCAAACCAAATTTAGGACTATATAGATTCGCACAAATGCAGAAACAAATGATGGCGTGAACATTTTCACAGTTAAAGAAGAAAAAAGGAAAAAATATGTACCATTATTCAAATCCATTAGTGATTACTTCTATGGGTGCAATATACAGATTTGAAAGAGATAACTCAGAGCTGGTTGACATTCTGCAGCATTTGTTTTTAATTACGAATCCAATTGGAGCAAAGTTGCTAAAATCATTGCTAAAATAGAGATGCACAATTATAAATCCCCAGGCCACTAAGAACCTTAAATTCTTCTTTCAGAGACCCTTCAAAACTTATCTCAGACTATGTTTATGAGAGAAAAAAGGTTTCAAAATTATGTGTTGTGTTTCAAATATATAGATATAATTACATTTTTTATTTATCAGCTGTGGATGAATGAAATCAGATGTGGTATGTGCTGTACCACATCTGCCTTGATCCTACCAATTATCTGGAATGAATCCCTAATCAGGCTTTAATTCAGCCTTAACCTTGTAAGGTTGCACACTCTTAAAGATACATTATGAGCAAACAGCATCTACAGCTTTCATAATAGATCACTAGAACATTTTTACAGAAATGTTCACATAATACTTAAAACAAAAATTGAAGGTGAATCATTGTTGGTTTTCCTCATGGAATGTACTTCTCCCATTCAATTTCTGATTAAAAAGCTGGGAAATATGGTACAAAATGTTGGCTTTGTATTCTGTTTCTAGTAGACATTTCAGACATTTTATCTGTGGCTACAGACTTTTGTAAATATTGGATCTCAAAGGTGCAAGAGGACCAGGTTATTTGCAGGTCTGCATAAATCTCCCAAGGATTTATGCCCATTCCACCAGGTCAGAAATGGTGGGTGTGCTGTAGATCAGATTTGAGGGGGAGCTGGTTCCTCCCCATCCAGATCTTCCCAGCCTCCAGGCACCATGTGGCTTCTAAAATCCTCCCTCTTTCCCCTCCCCAAAGGATAAGAGAGGCCCCTCCTTTCCCTTCACTCTGCCCCACAGTTATGATTAAGCATTTATGATTTTGTTATAATTAAATAAGCATTTATACATATAAAATATTAAATTTATATTTAATATAAAAAATAACAATATATATTAAATATATTATCTTTTTTTAAAAATTCATATTAGTGGTCCTCAGGATTTAAAAGTATGAGTTTGGTCCCTGAGGTCGAAAAGGTTGGCAACCCCTGCTCTAGATCCTGTCACCCCTTCAAAGTAGACATATAGAAAAATGCAGTTATGACTACTTTTATTGCAAGATTACAATAACAGAGTCTTGTAAGTGTGAATATGTTTCCACCTCCCTCTCTTTATTTCTGTGAAAACTTGGGAGGAGCAAACATGAAGTACTTTCTCAAATTACATGTTTTCCCAGATTGAAATATCTTTTTTCTGATTGTTGTTTTGGTTGCAGCTCCTCCTCTTGTTCCTCAAAATTTTTCCTTCTGTCCATTACAGGTCTCATCACTTAAATGTTGTCAATTGATAGAATCCTTGAGACACACTTAATCTGTAGTGACCCCAGCCTTTTAGAATAGTCTCCCACCCAAGATTCAAGGGATGCCTATTCTTTTAGCCTTCCGCAGGCCATGAAGACCTGGATCTTTCTCCAAGCATTGGGCCAAGGATGGAGGTTCATTCAGGAAGCTGATTTGTCTAGCACCTGGTGGGAAGAGTGGTATTATCTGTATTGTTAGGAATCTGTCCACCAATTAGTTGGGTTGGCAATATATAAACTAACAATGTATGTTTGTAGCTTTAAGACAAAGCCACTGTGTTGATTTGTACGATATTCCAATTGGTTGGTTGTGTTGTGAATTGCCATGAGAGGGAGCTAGAGATCCTGGCTTGCTCTCTCTGACATTCTGTATCTCTGACATTCTGTATCTCTNTTGCTCTCTCTGACATTCTGTATCTCTGACATTCTGTATCTCTGACATTCTGTTGCTATCTAAGCTGTGCTTATACTTTGATATCTTTGTTTGCTGTAAATGACAAAGGCAACCGGTAAGAAGATTTTGTAATTGGATATTATTTGGACTGTTAAACAT
This sequence comes from Emydocephalus ijimae, assembly GCA_004319985.1. NCBI lineage: Eukaryota > Metazoa > Chordata > Lepidosauria > Squamata > Elapidae > Emydocephalus > Emydocephalus ijimae. The sequence continues at coordinate 26,165 of BHEV01031432.1, read as the reverse complement.
ATATGACTTGGACCGTTTATTGGACTGTGTTATTTCTTAAAGTAAACTTTAACTCAATTTAGTATATCTGAGTGTGGCTGAATAATCATTCATAACTACTCTCATAAACGTTTCGATGTAGATATCCTTGTTACTCAAGGGTTATTCTGTACATATCATAACATCAGTTATGAGCCCAGAGAGATATTGAGAATCAGTGTGAATATAGTTTCATATTCAGACAGCTAATTGTGGTTTATTGTTAAACTACCAATGGCACAAGAACAGTCAACCAGTATATCCCAGATAACCTGGTTGGCTGGAACAAACTATATTTCCTGGTTTATGAAGTGCAGCCTACTTCTGCGTAAAGACAGATTATGGACTGTAGTTAATAGTCCACCGGATATAAAAGCATAGGACACATTGAATGATGAAGATAAAAGAAAATAGCTGACTTTAACCGGGATAATGAAAAGGCTCTTAGTATAATTGGACTGACACCAAGTGATCAGCAGTTAGTCCATGTTCATGGTGAAGAATCTGCTGCTAGGTGTTGGGACATTTTAAAGAGGATTTATGCTTGAGATAGTGTGGGTGCACACATACACCTTACACATAAACTGTTTAGAGCCCGTCTTATAAAAGGTGGTGATATGTTAGCTCATTTGGAGTTTATGAAAAGGACTTTACAAGAGCTACAAGAAAAGCAGCTGATTTTCTTGGAGTTGCATCAAGTTTACATCATTCTTTCTTCTTTGGATGAAACTTATGATGATTATGTGTCTTCACTGGAAGTTTTAAACATAGATGAACTTGCATTGACTGGCATAACTGGAAGACTGTTAGAAGAGTCAAGAAGAAGGCAAGGTAGAAATCAACTGAGAGAAAGACAACCACAGGAAGAAAAACTGTCTTCAACTCTCTATATTGTTAGGAAATGTTTTTCTTGTGGGATTAAAGGTCACATAGCCAAATACTGTAAAAAGGGTAAGAAACAGAATGCTATTAATGTACAGAGAGCTTATAAAGATGTTAGTTTAGCCATATCTAGTACAACTACAACTATAAACCATGATATATGGGTAGTTGACAGTGGAGAATTGCAGTGTATAACTAAAAGTAAAGAGAGGTTTGTTCACATGACAAAGAGTAAATAGCATGTATCATTAGTTAATGGATGGAAATTGAGAGCATCTGGAGAAGGTACTGCATATTGTTCATGTATTAATGAACGTTTACCGATGTTATATGTACCTAGACTGATATTTAATTTGCTATCTGTAAGAGCACTGGTAAAAGCAGGATTTGTTGTAAACTTTCAGAGAGATAAATGTTTAATTGAAAAACAGGGTAAAAGTGTTACTGCAAGATTGGATAATGGTTTATTTATTATACATGATAATCCATTAATTAATACCAACTCAGTTTATGAGAATAAAAAGTCTCATGATGAATGTATTCATCTGCTCCATGGATGTATGGGACATATAAATTTCAAAATGCTAAAGAAAACTGTTGAGTTATCTAATGGTATAAAATTAAAACCTTGTACAAAGTATTTAAATTGCAATGTTTGCAATCAAGAAAAAAGCAACTCCTGCAAATAGGGTAAATGGATTCAAAACCAGTGAACCAGGTTGTTTTTGCTGATATTATTGGACCTAAGAAATCTAGTTTAAGTGGAGCCTGTTAAGTACAATTGATCATTTTTCCAGATATGGTTTCTGTTATTTAATGAAAACGAAGAAAGAAACATACCAGCATTTTGTAAACTGGCTAAAATTTGCTGAAAGGAAAAAGAAACAGAAAGTTATTAGCTTAGATAATGGTACTGAATTTACCAATAGAAAATTTGAAGCCATGTTACAGAAAGCTAGCATTGAACATAAGCATTCTGCTCCTTATAGACCACAACATAACTCATATATTGAACATAGAGGACAAACATTACAGGCTACGGCTAGGACTATGATTTCAGATTCTGGTTTATCAGAGAAACTTTGGGGTGACGCAATAATGTGTGCTAACCATGTTTTGAATAATGTAGTGAATTCAACGACGGGTGAATTACCATTTACTTGTTGGAATGGAAAAAAGCCAGATCTCAGTTATTTACATACTGTCAGCTTTAAAATTCAGCTGCCACATTTTTTTAGAGAGTTGGAGGAGTTGAAAAATTCAAGGTTATTCTGTATATCATATTAAGAAATTCCAATGGCAGTTAATTGGTTCTCATGATTTATGAAGTGTAGAAGTGGGAGGAGAGAAGGGAGGAGAGAAGGTGGATTGTGTGTAACGTGTGAAATTCACTTGGAAAATTGCCTTTAACATGCCAGATCTGTTTCTAAATAAATCAATTGGAGAGAAATGTCTCGGAGTGATTGATATCATGGATACTTTCTGGATGCCTTACATTTATTTCCCAAGACAAACTTTTATTTTTTGAAGGAGCTTGGCTGATACCTCGGAGTTCTTTTTCCTGAGATGGAAAATTATCAATAATCAGCCGAAGTTGGAGAGATGCAGGGGGGAGAGTTTGGGGGCCGTCCCTCCGGAACATTAATTGAATCTGCAAGCCTTTGTTTGGAGGAGATGATGGATGCTTCCAGAATGACAGTAGAGGGAAGAGGTTTGGGAGCTATACCAAAGCGTTTCAACTCAAGAAATTATTATAACCCAGAGGTAACCCAGCCGGTTGAAGAGAAATCTTTCTCGAGCCCCAGGCAGATTGCTATTCTGTCTGACTGAAGGGAAGAGATGATACAGATGCCAGTTGGAGGAAGCCAGAAAGACGCATCATCTGACAGAGGTATGTTGCAGCCTTGGAGGTAATCCCCTCATTTTCCAGAGAGAATTTTGCCCCCTGCAGAGAGTATCCCTCCAGAGTGGGGATTTTATCCAGGCCAGGGGTGGATTCAATGCCAATGGGTAGGGTCAAACTTGTGGCCTGCAGGGTTTCTCAAAATCCTGGGATTTTTTGCACAGTCCACACCCACATCAACAAGCCATCATACCCCAAATCAAGGACTACCAATTCACTACAGCTATAGCTTGCAAAGGATAGAGCAGGGACACATCGTTAGTCCCACTGTTTGGGCAGGAACGGTATTCTGCACCCCTGCCTGACACCCTTGTACCAAGAGGTGTATACCTTTACCAGCTAACTTGACAAGAGATGCATCATCACTGCTACTTCCCATTCAGGCACTAGCTACTAGCCGCAGAAGGCAAGTACATAGTGACACTAGCCCTACCCTGCTACCTTCTATCAGCTGTAGGTGATGGAAGGTCATCTCAGCCCAAATGGCAGGAGCAAGATGTTTTCTGGCACAGCATTAACCATCCAACTTTGTCAGGTGAAGGCCGAGATTATGTAACTGCTGATCTTTCATAACCCTCTTTCACTTGTTACCCCAAAGCTGTGTTCAGACATGACTGCCTATCCACTTCTTGATACTGAATTACCATTCCTTTTCTCCCATTCATTACAAAGCTGCTAATCCCAGATTCCACATCTGACTAGCCACTTTCTTCTCATGATAACCCTGTAAGATAGGCAAAGCTTATACTCAAATCTTAAAATGATTTGAAATCTCTACTGCTTATAAGTGAAAAAACATCAAATAGCAGTCAGCTTTTTTCTCAGCAACATATTGTATTTATTCAATAAATATTTAGCCTTTAACAAAAATACTTTATTTCATTAAATTTTATGTTTACACCGGTAAAGTAAACATACTTTACAAACAGTAAACTTCCACAGAGTAAAAAAATGAAGAGTGCATTTAGAAAAAGACTTCAGTGTTGTAGCCTTTTGGTGAATAAAGTAGTCCACATGATAATATGAGTTTGAAACTCCTGGTTTAGGTCATTCCACAATAGAACTGAGTAGCATTAGTTTAACCCTGTGCATGACTGAGTATATTTAGGGTTCAATTCCATCCCATTGGAATTAGTTAGGTGTATGAATCATTCCCCTTTTGATATTTCTCCATGTATTAAGCTTCTAATTCAGGGGTGTCAAACTCAAAACCCATGGGCCAGATTTGGCCCGCAAGGTGCTCAGATCTGGCCCACAGAGCCTCCCTGAAAACAGCAAAGGACCAGCCTATAGTGCCTCTGCCAGTGAAAACAGAACTTGGGAGGGCTGCGCGCAGTCCTCCCAATTCCGTTTTCGTTGGCAGAGGGTTGCAGGAGGCTGTTGTGGCTGAAAATGGAGCTCGGGAGCCCATTTGCTCTGGCCACCATAGGCACCCCCAATACGAGTGATGTCAAGCTGGCCTCCCGAGGTCAAACACAACCCTAATGCAGCCCTTAATGAAATCGAGTTTGATATCCCTGTTAATCCAGTTAAATGTGTTGGGAGACAAAGAGCAACAGTATATCCAATGCCTTCTAATGACAGTAAGACTGAGCAATCTCAAATAACTCTTGTGTGTCTATAAATGAAAAATAAAGCAAATATGCCATAGCTATTAACTCATATTTTTATACCGTCCATTTCATTTGGGAGAAGCCTGCCTTTCAAGGTTGACCTGTCATTCTGAGAAGACAGAACTCAATGCATCTTTACAATAAAGCAGACATTTATTCAAGGTTTCCCTGGGTAGGAATTATCTTTTTGCAGAGAAGTTACCATACATATCTATTTGCAATGCACTAAGCGTAAAAAAGCAATATCTACAGCCGTAAATATAGAACATTAATCTCACCCAGTTTGCTGCAAGCCTATAAACATGTGTTGTTGTTTTTTAAAGCACTCCTCAAATAGACATTTGATCTCATGCTTTATATTGCTTGGTATTACTCTTGCTGTTCATTATGTTTTCTCTTTATTCACCACTTCCTGCAACATAATTGAGTACTTTGGGGCAAATTCAAGGCCATTTGTGAAGGTATGGCATAATCAGCTATCTTGTAGTGATATTTCTCTGTGACATTTCAGTCATTTGATTCTGAACATCTCACCGATAGTTTATTTCATTTCATCACTGAGAAACAATATAGACGTTTGCAAAGTTATTCCATTAATTTTAAGTAGGTATTTAAAAAATAGTATCATAAAAAAATCACAAGTGTGTATTTGTGCTTTAAAAATAATCCAGACATTTCTTATAATCAGGTATGGAGTGAAGCGTATGTGTGAAGTTAGGAGAATTCTAAATGGCCATGGATTATAATTTCATATATAATCTGATTTTTTGCCTAATCAATTCAAAGTTTTAAATTTGTGTTTAATCCGACAGAACTCACTTCAGAGCAGAAGCACCAACCATATGTAGGGTGGCCAGATGCAATATATTTCTACAACCTTGAGAGTTGGTTAAAATATAGAATTCTAGTAGCTAGAACTGGTTATGAAAGATGGTTGTCAAAGATTGGACTGTCATTTGTCAGAAATGGTGTAGGGTGTCCCTTAGGCGGTGGGTTGGACTAGATGACCTATAAGGTCCCTTCCAACTCTGATTATCTGTTATCTATTACAGATGCACCTCCTGACATTTGCCTTCTTTATAATTAATAAAGGTATAGCAATTCTACCAGTATTTGCAACTATACATGGTCTTCTCATAAACATTCCCTGCCCCCAAAAGAATAACATATGTAAGCATTATTGTAGTACAAAAGAAAACATAAAAATCTGATGTGTTTTTTTTTAAAAAAAACCACTTTTCCTGGTTTTTATTAATATATCATTATCATCCAGTAACATCTTTGCTAGCTAATACAAGTACCAGATATATTATTATTTAATCTCCATTAAACTTTGCTGTTAAAGTACACTTACTGAAATACTTAAAAATATAAAGGTTCAGATTATTTGTAGACAGCATGTTTGAACGTAAGTAAATTGCTTCACTGTAGGCCATTTAATTGAACAGTGTTATGGAGAAACTGGCAGGCAGTTAGTGATCCTATGTTAAAAGTACAGTATTGTTGAAAGTGGACTGCGATCTATTGGTTTCTGTTTAGAATAAAATTGGCTGAAAAATCTTAAATGAACTGACTAATTTCCACTAACTAAGATGTATAGGACATTGGCTTAGATTGGAACAAGTTTTATTGCAACATTTTGAGGGCGCATCATGAGGATAAGCAGCTACACTGGGTCTGTAAGATGATCAAAGATTTAGAATAATTATCCAGTCATTACTTCAGTCTGGGAGTGGATGGTATAATGCCAATTTATTACATAAATCCTTTCCTTACATCTAGATGATTAAGTAGGAGTAAAGCTAATAATTAGGGGCTGGAAGAAGCTATGCATCAGTTGGGAAACCCCATTTATTAAGCAGACATTATATGTTATAAAGATGTGTGTCTTTGGCATGTTGTTCAGAAAAGACACAATGTTCTGTCCTCACTATGCACTTAAACCCACTTATCATCCAATAAAACAGACCATGTGCATAGATCTGAATGTTTTATTGAAAGAACAGGATATGGGGAAAATGCGGAAAATAGGAATACATAGAATGAGAACCAAATACAAGATAGGCAGTATTGGGTCACTGCTGAACATAACAATTAATAAATATAAGCAATCTAAATTTCACCAGCAATGCTCTGTCTGTGGGATGTGGGTTTGTCCTTGGATGACCATATGCCACAGATTAAGATGGATTCTTCTTTGTGCTTCTGCCTTCTCCAAATGCTAAAGGAAATGGAGTCGAGCTTCCCAGCATGCATTTGTTTTGAGAGTGCGGGCTGATGGTAATGGGTGGGGTCAGCTTCAAACAATATACTTGGTATTTGTTTCTCTGGTCACTAGATGGGGCTAGAGAGCAACAACAGCATGTAAAGACTGCATGTTGGGGCATATTTGTCCCTCCAGCCACTAGATGGGGCTAGAGAGCAACAACAGTATATAAAAGCCTAGAGAAAGACAGAGGAGAGTCATGCAAAAACGAATCCAAAACAATCAGCAAATTTGAAGTTGAAAAGCAAAAATACTTGTCAACTTTTAATATGGCATAGCTGGTGTCTAAACTGCTAATTTTTGTCTTTGTTCCATAATAAACAAGATTAAAAGTGCCATTTCTGTGTTCTTGCCTATAGAAGTCTGATCCTGAACCCATGTGTATGTGCCATCAGTGACAGCACCCATGTGCTGACTTGTGTATAGTATAAAGCATTCCAAGTACCCATGCAATGCAATATTTTATTTCATTTCTCCTTGCAGGAGTTGTGTTTTATATAGTGTCCTCATTTGCTCTCATTTCTTTGGTTCTGAAGTCAGATCTTTAAAAGTCTGGAAGAACTTTTATATCCTTCTGGCTTCATTATTTCTTTTTTCATCTCAGTTTTCTCATAAATGAATTCCTGGTCACATTAAGAGAGAGAAAATGAATCGAGTATAATTATAGAGAACATATTACTACGTATATTCATTTAGTTGAATGCATGAGATTTACATACTCATGCATTTAACTAAAATGCAAATTGAATACTGTGTACATATGCAAGATGGCACATCAATTGGAGATGCTTGTGGGAAATCTGATATCTCTAAAGATGGTGAAGTAGCCTCCACTTGTGTTTTCTTTCTCAAGGTTGAAAATAATATTTTTGAACTGGTACTGGCTCAAGTGCTTCATTTTCCTTACCACTTGTTACTCTCTCCTAGGTGAACCCCTGCATTTAGTAACACATGAAATGGCAACATTCACCATCCCCTGGATCAATGGTCGCTATCCAGCAGCTCTCTAATTTCTTCTGCACCTGCTGTTACCAAAGATGTTCCCAGTTGCGCTGCGGTTATAACATTCACTGTCTCACAGAACTTCAATTCAAAACACAATACTGCAGGTCATTTTTTCCCTGATTTATCCGTTCATTTTTCTGGTGCATTTTTTTTTCATTTGTTAGTTTGGTTTCTGTTGAATAAGCCCACTGATGCATCCTTGAAACACTGCAGGCTTTGTTTGTTTGTTTTTTACCCAGCTTCCAAATAACCCAAATAAAGTACTATACATTTGGGGGTATTAAGCAGCAGGAATGAAACCCTGCTACTCATATTACAGGAAAAACTGTGAACTGTGCACCAGTGACTTTTCCTTAAAGATTGAAGTGGATATTTCATTTAAAAATATCTCTCATGCGTTCAAATATGAATAAGTTCTGCATTTCAGGCAAATGATGTAAGTACTGTATTACACTACTGAGAAATGGCTGAGGCAGCAGTTGCTGTTTAGACATGGAAATTTGGAAGCCTGAACACCACTTTATGAACTCGACATGAAGTGTGAAAGGGCCTGGGAAAAGCTTTTGCAGAGGGGTCAAAGCATTTTTCAAAGGATGAAAAAACAACAGAAGATTTGAGGTAACAGAATGACATCTGTAATTACTATGTTTGAATAGATGTTCCTTCCCTTTAGATTTACACTTCCTTCAATAGATAAGATGTTCTGCTCTGCTCTGCTCGGTGCAAGTTTGATTTGAGAAGCACAAATAGATTTACCTACTTGGATCATATCCAGCTTGGACTGGAAAGTCATTTGCTCCAAAGGACCATAATGCTTCATATAGCACCGCTCTGCCATGTTGGAAATTCCTACCAGCATCTGGCTTAATTGTCGAGTCTGCAGGAAATATAAAGAAGTAGATAGATGAACCTTAAGGAGATATAAGAAAAAAATGAGTTGCCTCTTTTGACTTGCATTGAACAAGTCACAGGTGGCTACTTATCAAAGGTAAAATGAAAGTTAAATACAGCACCATCTTCATTAACATTATGGCCCTGAATTTTCTCACTCTATAATAAGCGTAATAGAGGAATATTCCAATCAATCAGACATTATTCTTCTGCTATAGCTCAAGTAGACTTCCTGCCTGATCAAGATTTTTTAAAGCACCTTATAAATGTAATTGTTCCTTGCCCCAAACCAAAATCTTTCTAAAAATACAAACTCTGATCAATATTTTCTAACCCAGGCTTCATAAACCATAATTATTCACAAACTTGTTTTAAGAACAAAACCTATTTTATTGCAACGCTGGGAATTGTTTTCATTCCCAGCTGGAATTAAGTTCAAACAGTCCCCCAAAATAAGCACACACCTTTCAATTCTGAGAAGTGCTGCCAAAACAGAAATATCAAATTAACTAGAAAAGAAACCAACAAAATACAAGAAAAACTAACCGAAGTACAAAGAGCTTCAAGGATGACTCGGAACTGATCAAACTACTTTGCTTCCTGCAAAGGTTTCATCATCTTGGCCCGACTTTTATTCCTTATGGGAGGGGCAATCACCTCCCAGCCTTACTGCCAAGTTGCCCCTTTTGTTTCAGCTTCTCTCGCCTTCTAGCATCTCTGCGCACACGTGCACTGGGAACAGGCCCCTGGGTCCTCTGCTTCGCTGCTGCCAGACTCCAAAGGCAGCACCCCACTCTCAGATGGTCCTGGTCCCATCTTTGCCTCAGACCCAGGACCGTCATCTGAGTTCACTCTAGACTCCCTGACTGGTCCCCGTTCTTCTCCACTGTATGATTCTGTTGCCAGCGAACCACAACACAATAAATATAATTCACATTTACTGTCACCATGCAAAATCATCCCACCATCCTCACCCAGAATTTAAATCTGGAGTGGAAAAAAGTACATTTGGAATTTCTGAGCCAATTTTACTCTAATACAAATATTGCAAGACAGTAACAATTAAAATTCCTTTCACAAATACTTGATAATACTGCTTAGTTTTCTCTTCTTATTTTGAGCCTTCTCTTTTTACCCCAACTGTGTGTTTCTTTTTCTATTCAGCCTGCTTTCCAACTACACTTGTTAATGCCTATAACTTCATAAATTAAATGTGCTTTCACAGAACAGCTTCCCTGTGGTAATTTATCCTCATGCCAATAGGAAATTGAATAACAGAGTTGGAAAGGACATTGGAAATCTTCTAGTCCAACCCATGCTCAGATAGGAAACCCTATACCATTTCAGACAAATGGTTGTCCAATCTCTTCTTAAAAACTTCCAGTGTTGGAGCATTCACAACTTCTGGAGGCAAGTTGTTCCTGATTAATTGTTCTGTCAAGAAATTTCTCCTTAGTTCTACGCTGCTTCTCTGCTTGATTAGTTTCAATCCATTTCTTGTCCTGTCTTCAGGTGCTTTGGAAAATAGCTTGACTCCCTCTTCTTTGTGGCAACCCCTGAACATTGGAACATGATATCATGTCACCCCTCATATAGTCCTAAATCACCCCTCATACAGCCCTAAATCTTTCTGATCCTTCAGTGCATACTTAGCACACATTTGGAATGGTTCTGGACTGGGCTATTGTCCATAAAGCTTTAAACACACAGCAGTTTAAAAGCCACAATTGGTTAGCTCTCTTTACTGAAATACTAGCCCTTTCCCTTTCAATCACATGAAAGGGCCTTCTCCAAACGGCACATAGTTTTTTTTCCCCATTGACTTTAAATTTATTCTTTAAAACTATGGGTCAACCAATCTGATTATCAACTACTAGGTGGAGGTACATAGAATTTTTGTATTTCTTGGTTACCATACTGTTTAACCAGATTTGTGCTGTCTCTGGATAAGCACTTTGAGAAAAAGGTTTAGGTATGTTGATTAGTGTAGGAGTTGTAAGCTACCTTAAGGACATTATGCAGGGAGAGGAAGTATGGAGGCAGGACTCTTGGAAACTGTTCTGTACAGTCATTAGCATACTTGCAAGCGCCGCTCTGTGATTGGCCAAAGGGCACGGTGATTGTATTGGCCAAGTGAGCCGCACTGATTGGCCCGTAATGAATCCCCCGCGATTGGTGGAAACTAATTGCGGGAGATTCAAAGCGGTGCCATTGGCCGTGGCCGCCGCAGCCAGAGAATAAAAGCCGCTGTTTTTCCCCTTGAATCCCGAGCCGATCTCGGGACCCAATAAAGAGCTGAACTCAGTCACTGACTCCTAGTCTCCTTCCGCGACAGACACAACACTGGCGACGAAGGTGGGATTCCGAGACTAACCCCCATCAAGCACGTGTCCTGAGGAAGCGAGACCAACAAGATGGCCAGCATCGCACCACCCGCACCTTTTAACCCAGCTGCTGAGGACTGGGAATCGTACACAGATCGATTCCTAATGTTCCTTGAAAGTACCAACTTGAAGGATGCAACCTGGCAGAAGAAAAGAGCCATCTTTCTAACACACTGCGGGCCCGCAGTGTTCAAGATGGCAAAAGCTCTCGCAAAACCCGGGGACGTGAAGGAGATGGACTGGGCCGACCTCGAGCCGTTGCTCCGAAACCACTATGCCCCCACCGTGCCCACCCTCATCAGGTGGCACGATTTCTACCAGCGGGACCAGAGATCGGGTGAGAGCATCAGCGACTTTGTGGCTAATCTACGGAGCCTAGGGGGCATGTGCGGGTTCTCGGACATGGACGAGGCTTTGCGGGACCGTGTCGTGCTTGGACTCAGAGACCCAGTCCTACAAATCCAGCTGATGGCAAAAGGCGACATTGCCCTCGCCGACACCCCCACTGAAGCCACCGCAGCAACCGCAGTAACGGGCCCCAATTTACCTTGCTGGAATTCAAAAAATTCCAAGCGGAACGGGGCATACGACACGCACTGACAGCACCGGCACATCCGGCGGCGAATGGGAGGGCGGAACGGATGGTTCAATTCACAAAAAAAACCATCCAAAAAATTGAACACGGGGAAATCCAAGAAAAAATAAACAAAATGCTCTTTATACAACACATAACCCCGAACACGACTACCAACAAAAGCCTGGCAGAACTATTAATGGGGAGGAAATTAAGGTCCCCACTCGACAGACTGCACCCCACATACAACCCAGAAAACCCCCCAAACTCCTCAAGCAAAAACCGAACATTTTCCTCAGGTGACGCAGTCTACGCAAAGAACCTTACCAGAGATCCACTTTGGGTACCGGCAACTATAACCCAGCTGACAGGTCCCCACTCGTACCAGCTGCAAACAACCGATGAACGAGCATGGAAACGTCACATCGATCAAATAAGATCGAGAACAACCACGGGAAACACAACCAACACGCAAACAGACACAGACAGCCCCCATAATACAAACCAAGAGGGGAGGGAATACCCCAGGAACCAAAAACCAATAGAAAGAAACCAGCTATACTCACCAACAAGCAGCCAGTTCGAAGCCTCACCAGGGAGAAGCAGCCAGGCCAACTCAACCAGCCCAGAAAGACCAGGCGGGAGCGGCAACAACAGCAGCTCAACCAGCCCGGGTAAACTGGGAGGGAGCTGCGACGAAAGGCCCGGCGAGGTCTTCCAGGCGGTTCCATCAACGAGGCAGAAAGCAACACAGAACCCGACCAAACCGGCCGGGAGCCAAGCAACAACTAACCTGCGCAGGTCAAGTAGGCAAGTACGAAGCCCTGCCTACTTATGGGACTACGTTATGTAGGACCATACCAAGAGGGGAGGGGTGTTCTGTACAGTCATTAGCATACTTGCAAGTGCCGTGCTGTGATTGGCCAAAGCGCACAGCGATTGGATTGGCCGAGCGAGCCGCACTGATTGGCCCGTAACGAATTCCCTGAGATTGGTGGAAACTAATCGCGGGAGATTCAAAGCGGTGCCATTGGCCACGGCCGCTGCAGCCAGAGAATAAAAGCCGCTGTTTTTCCCCTTGAATCCCGAGCCGATCTCGGGACCCAATAAAGAGCTGAACTCAATCACTGACTCCTAGTCTCCTTCCGCGACGGACATGACAGAAACAGCAATCATTGGGAAGGGAATTCTCAACAGGTAGGGTACAGAAAGACAAAAGACAGACCTTTCAGTTACACTTCCCATTAATGGCATGAAGCCGGGACAAGCTATTTATATTCAGAGATATCCACTCTCTAGATAAACCAATTGACACATCAACCAGCACATTCCAAGAAAGAAAGAAAAAGGGGGAGGGAGGCTAAAAAAAAGTCAGGATTTTGGTCTCCCTCACAGCCAAAACACGACAGAGGGGCAGAAAAATAGGTCAGAGCCTGGATGGAAGTAGTTGGCCCAAGACGAAATTGGGAGAGCCAACTGGAGATAGATTTTCCTGCCACAGAACATATGCTTGTCTTTCAAGGTAGTCGGGAGGAGCAGCACACCTAGATGAGCTAGTTCTATTATGCTGTAAGGTTACAATCACAAAATTTTGAAAATCTAAAATAGATTTCTCCCTGTTGCCTTTACAGCCACGAAACTGGGGAAGGCCCCTTCTGACATGTCACACACACCCAGAGGTGGGATTCTACCAGTTTGCACCTATTCTCTAGAACCGATTGTTAACATTCTAAGCAGTTTGGAGAACCAGTTGTTAGAAGAAATTACTGGCCTAATCCTGTAAGGAAGGCAGGAAGGAAACATTCTGCTGTTGCTTATAGAAACTGCCTCTCCATTAACCCTTATTACATTATTAGCAGGACTAGACTTCCTGTCTCTGGAACTTCTCTGGAGTTTTTTCCCCTCCTTTGCTGGTACTTTGCTTGTGTGGAGTGACCATTCAAAGTTACAATGGCACTGAAAAAAAGTGACTTATGACCATTTTTCACACATGCAACTGTTGCAGCATCCCCACAATCATGAGAGGCCAGGCGAGGAGATGCTGATACTTGCCTCGATGTGAGTGATTTTGAGTTGGCCACACCCAGCCAATAACATGACCACCAAACCATGTCCACCACCTAAGCCATGCCCACAGAACCAGTTGTTAAAAATTTTGAATCCCACCCCTGCACACACCCCATTCCTACTGTGTGCTAAGCTGCCTCTTATTCAACTCTAGTCCCAACAGTGTCTCTCCTTCTGTCTTCCAAGATCATTCCCAGGTACTATTGCAATGTGTCACTCAACACTGCCTCCCTTCAGCATCAGGGTGCCCCTATATTTCCATTTTTCTGTTTTTCTTTTTGCATATAATTGAATGTTTTATGCGTTTTAATGTTATTATGTATTGCACACAGCCCCAAATTACATTTTGTGAGGTGGGTGGCTATATAAATCTTCTAAACAAAGAAATAAATTTAGTGTGTGGAAAGGGGATAAGAGGGAAAACACCACTTCTAGAGCAAAGCAATCTTTAGCCATCCTTGAGCTGTTTCAGCTGTGGGTAGATTGCCGGTAGACATTTTTTTTGGAAAGGACCAAGGAGGCTGTCTGGATTTGCCCTAAGTTATGCTCCATCTTAAGAACAGCTATAGCTGACTGTCACTTTTGCTTAATACTTCAAAATGCAAGCAGCTTTTGAAGCCCAACACAGTTGGCAAACCCAAGAAGCAAGAAATTCCAGGAAAACATTTTTAATGCTAGTCAGCTGAAACATAAAGCTGAAATTTCTAAAAAGAAATTCCCAGTCATAATATAGTAAATTAATTAAGCCAGTTTCTCTTTTTTCCTTCTCATAGTCTCTACCTCTGGGCTGGGCTGCCTCTTTTCCCGGTTCTCCCTAAAATTCTCTATCTGGTTCCCACAATTTTCCACTTAGCTTGCTCTGTTTCTCCCATCTGTTTACTGTCCTAAGGAGCTATTTTTATTTGTTTGTTAAGATTATATCCTGCCTTTTTTCCAGGAACTGTGTAGTTGTTCCTGAGATCAATATCATTGGAGCTAGCAACAGTTTTCAGCTAACTTATACTTGATTTGTTGATAATCCTACCCTTCAACAAATGATTGGATTATTTTCTTTTTCCATTTTATTCTGATTCTTCTGCTTCCCTTCTTAGGGATCCTAGTCTTGATTTATGCACTGTTTCTGTACACTAATGGTAACAACTGAACATCCTGTCCATTACCCCTTCAAGTAGACCTTGATTTTTCCATTCTCGTTTCCTTCCCAACAATCAACGATAGTAACAGAAAAATAATGATAGAACTATCAGTATGTCCTACCCATCCTTCGATGTGAGGAATGTTGCCCTGTTGAACTGCAAAGTTGCATTTTAAGTGAAAATAATATTTCTCCATTCCCACTCTAGCCTGAACACTGGAAGAAAAAAACGGGGGGGGGTGCTTTGAGTAAAAGAAGTACATAATACTTACACGTTTACTTCTGAGGCCTTCTTTATTGTCAATATAATTAATCAGCCCTATGTTTCTTTCCTTCAGTGCATTGTACTTTGACTGGAGCTCAGAAACTTTGCTAATCAACACCTAGAAGCATATAATAGAAAAAAAGGATGCGCTTTTGCAAAAAGGAAAATAATCTGTGCATCTGATTTCTGTCACCTACACAGTTACAAATATGTCATGTTGGTAGTTTTACAGCAATAAAATTTAATCAATAGACAGCTAGACTGCACTACAATAATTTCAGTCCTTGGAACATGGACCCATCACAATCCTGTGAGGTAGATTGGGTTAAGGAGAGTGGCCAAAAGTCATCTATTGAGTTTCCACGACTGATGGTGAACTAGAATCTGGATCAATAAAATGAGGTCCTTATTTTGAGAGTGTTTTCCTTTGCCCCAATAAAATATACATCTGGGCTGGACAAGGTCCAGGAGCAGAACAGCTGTTTTGCTTGTCAACATCCCGGTGCAATCCTTGATACGTTCTATAACAACGTTCATATAAGAGCTGAGAAAATCTCTCTCTCTAGGACCTAGAGAATTGCAGAATGCAGATCAGATTCTTCTAAGAGTTCTCTCACCGACTTGCAGCAAATTGCAAAATAAGTCTGATTCAAATTTTGCTGATGTACTAAACTAACTAAAATTCCCAGCATCTCTTACTATTAGTTATGCTGGCCAGGACTGCTACTAGGTGTAGCTATATCTGAAAAAATATTGTCTTCCTACCTTTGCACTGTTAAGAGAAGCAGTCCATCCACTGGCTGTAATGATTACTTATATCATTATTTTATTTAACCATCTGTCTTTTATCAAACTCTGAGTGGCTCCCAACCAACATTAAAACAACATCAATAATAAAAAATATAGGGTGAGATGGATTTAACAATGCATTTGGAAGCTTAACTTTGGTGCCAGATTTTTAATAGTTATGGTTTTAATAGTTATAACTACTAAACTAATATATTAAAACCATCAACACTAAAAACCTGGCTACAAAATTAAATTGTGCATGCAGTCCATCTCTAAATCCTCTCATCCACCTCACTCTATCCCAGTTCTTAGAGGAAAAGTCAGGTTTTGATTAGTATATTCAACTAATAAATACCTTGCTTATTTTAACAAGGCCATACTGAAATATCTAAAATGATATACACTGAAAAGGAAGGTAGTAGCCTTTTTTGTCTCCTGATAGATTATCCATTTATATCCCATTCATAAAACTGAAATCAAATATTTTGTCTTTGTGACATGACCATAGTTAGACCCTGCTCAGAGAACAGGTATACCAATAATTCAAAAATGAAGCACAAGAATCACAGGGTGAGTGTGCTTTGCACTGATAATAGTTTTTAAGGCTTTATCCTTTTCAAAAAGCAGAACTGACTCCATATTAAGAAATCAGTAGAGAACAGACTCTGTAGCATGGCTAACCAGGTCTCTGAAGTAAACAAACAGTTGTAATTAAGCATCATAACATGGTCAGGTATTGGCAACATTACAAATCTCATGGTGTTATGTTCTTCTTGTGTGACAGCACGTTTATGATGGCTTATCTCAATGTTTTCTTCTTGGATGAACAAACGCTTCCTCAGGTTCTGATTGGTAGAAAACAGGGCCTTATGCCTTTGTGTGAGGGTTTTAATCACAGAATCTTCCTTATGTCCCAAAAAGTCTGTAATCAGAAAGAAGGGAGGGTGTATTATTCATGGACAACACACATGTCAGTGGTTACAGAAGAGCTTAGGAGCCCTACCTAAGTGAAGCAGAAAGGCCAGTCTACTACATTCCAGTACATGCAACTGGCCTTAAATGCAAACTACTCAATACAAGAAGCCTTGTGAATAAAATACCTGAATTTCTCCTCTTACTAAATATGGCTAAATTCGACATCATATTTGTCTGAGAAACATGGCTGAATGCATCTCTCCCTGACTCCATTACCACAGTAAGAGACTATCATGTTTACCAGTCAGATCGTGAAATCCATAGAGGAGATGGTGTTGCTATTTTCCATAAAAAGTCCTTACATCTAAAATGCATCCAAGTTACCCAAGAGCTTGCTCCTCCTGAGACCTTCGTCTGTGAACTGTCCTTAAATATCACATTTCGATTCTTACTATGTTACAGAGCCCCTGATTATGACATCGAACATGTAAACAAGCTAAATTTACAACTAACATGGGCAACATCCTGCCCACATGCTTTTATCTTTCTTGGTGACTTCAATCTACCTCACATTAACTGGACCCTAAATGAATGTAAAACTGAACCCATACATGCAACCTTCTACAATGCTGTAACAAATCAGGGACTGGAACAACTAGTAGCCAACAATACTAGACTTAACAACTACCTCGATCTCATCTTCTGCAATAGTTTGAATTCAATTTATGGAATACAAATTAAAAAGCCCTTTTCCAACAGTGACCACAGCATGATTGACTTTTGTCTCAACATACGTCCACACAAAAATCAACACAACAATGTGATCCCCAATTATAACTTCAAAAAAGGCAACTATGATCTTACAGACAATGATCTCTCATCCCTTGATTGGCAATTTCTATTCACTGGATGCAATACCGTAGAAGACCATTACAACATATTTATACTTGAAGTCAAAAGAGTCATCAAACTATATGTACCAATAACAACTCCCCAAACCAGAAAAAACAGATTACCCATAACAATAAGGAAACTTCAATCCAAAAAGAGATCATTTTGGTGAAAAAACAAATCTGGTCACATTGCCAACTTCAAAAGCCGATACAAAAATTTATGCCACCAGATAAAGACTGAATGCACCAATTATCACATTAAACAAGAGTAAAACCTTCTACGCACCAATTCCACCCGCACTTTCTACAATTTTCTAAACAACAAACTAAAAGACTCAAGATCCATCCCACCCCTGAAAGGACCTAATGGTAAAGACTGCAACAATGACACTATTAAAGCCAAGCTTTTTAACACATTCTTTGGCTCACTATTTGTAAAAAGCAATGGATCATGCCCAATAACCTCTAAGCATAATCTTTGAAAAATCTTTCAGGACCAGCTCCTTGTCAAAACTATGGTCACAAGCCACAGTCATCCCCATCTTCAAAAAGGGAGACCCCAGCCTAGTTGAAAATTACAGACCAGCCTCTTTATTCTGCGTCACCTGTACAGTCATGGAATCAATTATTAACCAATCTATTATCCTCCACTTAGAGACAACCTACTTAATTAACAATTTGGTTTCAGAAAAAAAACCTATCCTGTAATCTGCAACTCTTACACTGCAAAAACATATGGACGACACAACTCGATCAGGGAAAAGCAATAGACGCAATCTACATAGACTTCGGTAAAGCCTTTGATTCAGTGGTACATGATAAACTACTCCTAAAACTAAAATCTTATGGTATCTCTGGACACCCGCATAACTGGATAGAAGCATTCCTGTCAAACAGACAAGAAATGGTCAAAATTGGGAGCATCCTATCAAATTCTGTACCTGTCAACAGTGGTGTCCCCCAAGGCAGTGTTCTAGGACCTAATCTCTTTATACTCTACATAAATGACCTCTGTGATCATATTAAGAGCAACTGCGTTCTCTTCACTGACAATGTAAAGCTATTCAACACTACAGACAATACTGCTACCCTTCAAAAAGACCTCGACTATATATCAGAATGTTCAAACAAATGGCAACTTCAAATCTCAACAAATAAATGTTCTATCTTACATATTGGCAAAAAAAATCAGAAAATAAAATACAGGCTGAATAGTCAAGACCTTGTTGACGTTCCAAACTTTGTCAAGGATCTTGGAGTACTCATCTCTAATGAGCTAAGTGCTAGAGGCCACTGTAACTACAAAGCCAAAAAGGCATTAAGAGTTGTTAACCTAATCTTACGTAGCTTTTTCTCTGGTAATATTACACTCCTAACTAGAGCATACAAAACATTTGCTAGACCAATACTTGAATACAGCTCATCAGTCTGGAACCCACATTACGTATCTGATATTAACACAGTTGAGAAAGTCCAGAAATAATTCACAAGAAGAGTTCTCCACTCCTCTACTCGTTGCAGAATACCTTATGCCACCAGACTTGAAATTCTAGACCTAGAAAACCTAAAACTACACCCCCTTCGGTCCAATCTAAGTATAGTATATAAAATCATACATTGCAATGTCCTACCTGTCAATGAATACTTCAGCTTCAACCATAACAATACAAGAGCAAACAATAGATACAAACTCAAGGTTAATCGCACCAAACTTGATTGCAGGAAATACGACTTTAGCAACAGAGTGATCAATGTCTGGAATACTCTACCTGACTCTGTGGTTTCTTCCCCAAATCCCAAAAACTTTAACCTTAGACTGTCTACTATTGACCTCATCCCTTTCCTAAGAGGTCTGTAGGGGGCATGCATAAGCGTACCAACATGCCTACCGTCCCTGTCCTATTGTTTTTGTTATTTTCTTATATTTATCCATGTATTCATAACTATGTTTTTACTTATACCTACTATCTTGTAAGCAATTGACAAACCAAATAAAATAAAAATAAAAACAAATAAAAATAAATGTATGTCCACATGTGTACTCTAGTACAGCATCAAGTCTGGGAGACTGCTTGTATGAGAATATGCCCCTAAAAATCATTCACACGCGTTATAGAGGATTCAATTTCACCAAGGCCAAAATTGCCTATTTTTCGGAAATGCCCTTCTGTCCTTAAAGATTTAAAATTTAAAAAACAGAAACTGATCATGAATAAGAGGAATGTTGGTTTTGCCTTTTAGAAATGAAGAAATAAAATAGCACTGCCATCCTACTGTATTAGTGTGCATGTCTCCGAAAAATAAAACATTCAGTTCACTATGCCTCACTGCCAAGTAAGAATATACAAATAAGCAACATTGTATGATGCAAAGGATTTTATGTGATGCGAAAAGAACGAGCTGTCAAGGGAAAGTTTGGGATCTAAAGGAAAGTGCCAAGCTCTTCCTTTGGCCACCTTTTCAGCTAAACTACCAAGTCTAATAAATCTCTACATTTTCTTACATCAGTTTCATTAATTCTTTCAAAATGTGTGCATCTGTGAAGCAGGGAGGGGCTGACGGATAATGTCAATAATTGCTGCTTTAGGTCTCAGAATCTTATTCGCTGCCTCTTTGAATGTACATGCAATTTGGTTTGTCATTTTATTAAATGACAAATCAAAGGACGTGTTACTTTATTATTTAAGAGATGTTTAATGAGATGAACATAATTATTTAAAATAATGATAAGTGGTCATTTAAACGGTTTTGCAAATGGCCATGTGGCTTTTTAAGGGCACAGTACCATTTCAAGGAAATCATTCTCAAGGAATGTTTTAATGATAGGTACACACCTGGTGGCAACAGGTTGACAATTTTTTTCAAAAAATGTTCATAACTTTTATATTTGTCTATCTTCTTCTGTAGTTCCTGTTGTCTGAAGAAACAGATCAATGATATTTATTGATGTTTAGCAAAAATATCTTACTAGGAGATAGCTACATATTATCAGTCATATAGGGCAGGGGTCCCCAACCCTCTGTCCATGTACCAGCACTGGTCCACAGCATGCCAAGAAACTGGAACGTACAAACAAGCAAAGTCCATCCACTGAATACAGGCAGCACACAAAACCACATCCACTCCATTCTGTGGGAACACCTCTCTCCACGGAACTGGTCTCTGATGCCCAAAAGGTTGGGGGCCACTGATATGGTGGAAGGGTTATGTCATGCCCCTGTCAGAATCTGATTCAGAGTGGGAGGCTGAGCAGCTGACAGGAAGTGGGAGTGTGGCTCCGTTGGCTGTGGAATAAACTGGGGAAGGGCAGAGTTTGGCTGGGCAGAGCAGGGGAGAGGTACAGCAAGGGAGAGGGAATTCAGAGGGAGATCCAGGCCCACCCCCTCTTCATCCTAGCTTATACAGGGAGGAATGGAGAAGGGAGCAATGTGAGTTGCATGGCTTAGGGTGGAGGAAGGGGCCCTGATTCCCTTCATTAGCTGCAGCTAGGAATACAGCATTTTAAAAAGGAAGTTGCATGCAGCAAACTGTTGAGAGCAAATCATGAATTGTCTGGTACTGTTGAGGCTTATCTGGGTTCCTGGCATCTTCCCAACTGTGTGTGTTTTGCTGGCCTTTCAAGCCTGCAATTCCTTATCCTGCCCTGTCAAGTTAATTACTGCAGCATAGTTTGTGTGGATTTTTATCTACAGTTTGTATGAACTTCGTTTTCAGACTGAATTTCCTCCACTTAAAGACTGTTCTTGGGGGAGTTTTTTCTCCAGCCGAAGGTAACCTGGACATTGTGGGCAAAGTTGGAGGTATTAAAAGGACTCTTCTTACTTATGTGACTGTGTTGCCTTTGTGCCACACGCCTGGTCATCACAGGTTATCATGCAACCATAACAAAGTAAAGAGAGTGCTAAAATTGTTCATAGGGAGCATTAACACTCTAGATGACACTAACACTCTAGATGACCCAAAAGATTGAGAACCATCCAGAGGAGGTCATTTGGATAAGGACTGGGACTGGCAGAGACAAAGAGCAGCCAACCTAGATTTGGGCCAGGAGCAGGAGGAGGAGTAAGAGGAATCAGGCAGAGCCAGAATGAGGAGAATATCAACTGCTCTGAGACTTTTGGGAGCCAGCCAAGGTTGTAAAGCACACAGAGAGGGGGAAGACTGAATTGCTTGGATATGTTTATGTTTTTAAATCCTGCTAGATTTGTTTTGAGTCTTCTTAGGTGTGAGGAGAAAGAAAGAGTCAATTTTCAGTAAAGGACTGGATTTTCTTATCGTTGTATGCACATACTTAAGTTGTGCTGTCCTTAGTTAAGTTCTGAATGCAAGTAATAAAGAGTTGGTCTGTAACTAGCAATGTCTTTTTATTCTTTATAAGTTGTGTAGAAGGAGAAGGGAAATGCTACGGGGGAACCCTGCTCGTTGGCGAGTTAGCAGAAATGACACTGATGGGGATCCCACAATTTGGAGGTTTCCTTGGCAACAGCTTCTCAACTAGCAGCTATGTAAAGCAAAGCTATACTGAAATCAAGAGGACTTTAAGAAATTGTACAGTAAAAATTCAACCAATTTTTTACTTCAAACTCATCTGAAGTGGGTTTATATCAGATCAATTATTTATTAATCTAATCCAGTTTTGTCCACCCTTTCCGATAGGAACACAACCCATTCCCTGATATCTATTAGCTAGAAATATCCAAGGCTAAATCTTCTATATGAAAAGCAGATGTTTCTCTATGCTGAATATATTTCTACATTCATCAGTTAAATATAAACCTCTAGTCCAAAGGTATTAATATACATTTCTTATTATAGAAAAATATTAGATTAACAGAGTTGGAAGGGACCTTGTAAGGTCATCTAGTCCAACTCCTCACCCAAGCAGGAGACCCTACGCCATTTGATTAGAACATCTCCAGCTAGACATATCATTTATAATGACAGTACTGCTGTATGTATTGAAGAATTAAACAGAATCCTTGATCACTGTGCTTCTAAGATTGGGCTTTGAACCAGATTTCATTAAAAATTCCTGACCAATTTTGGCAAGTATTTTTGTTGTATGCTGGAAATTTCATAGAAACTAAATAGCCTTCTTTATGATCAGGAAATATTTTTAAGTGTGATATCTGAAATGGCATAACCAAAGCAAATGAAAATAATGTTTAGTGTGGAGGAGTTGAGTATTTCCTAGAAATCTTTGTCAGAGCTAGATAATTTGAATGTCTGCTCCAGTGTTCACCTAAATCTTTTATTTCTAGAGCAAGCCAGCAGCTTTTAAAATTGAATGTAAATACTATGGCTTGCCAGATAATTTTCAGTGATCTCATTCTAAAGGAATTAAAGTACAGGTAAATACTCTGCTTCTTAATGTTCTCACTTCTCAGAGAGTAGGATGTATATGGTAGCATATTATACACGTGTTAATATTTACAGAAGTGGAACATATCTGCTAGCATATCATACATTTATCCATTATAGACAAATTATCCAATTACGGGATTCATTTGGACAAACTGCCTAGAAATATTGCAATACAACCTCATCTTCCCATCCACATTCATCACAAGAGTTTATATTTTATGGAGCTGCTTGACAAATCTTATTAAGTACTTGTGAAAGGACATATTGAGGAAATACAGCATATGCTATAGGCAAAAACAGTTCTGTCTGGTTCTCCAAAATCTCAGTCTCATTTCTAGGACACCCTAATATTTACTGCCTATAGCTGTCACCCCATTTTGTTCAATGGTACAAACAGCACTGCTAGTCACTATGAGAAAACAGACATACCGTATATAAAGAAGTAGATAATAGACTACATCACCCTGAAGCCTCGAGAACAGAGGTCAGGAACTATGGCTCTTTTATGACTTGTGGACTTCAATTCCCAGAATTCTTGAGTCATGCTGGCTCAGGAATTCTGGGAGTTGAAGTCCACAAGTCATCAAAGGCCCATAGTCCCCCACTCCTGTTCTAGAAGATCAAGCCTGAAACCATGAATCTATTCATTCCAAATGCAGAACTACTTGGGCAAAATATTTTAGGTTTGCTTTATTTTTAACAGAATTGAAATACTTTTTAGATTGAATTTTATGGTTTAATGTATAAAGATAATTACACATGCCATGTGTCTGGTGATCCCAAGAAAATTTTATCTTGCTATGGCAAATTACCATCAGATTTGGAACTTCAACCATACACATTGACTATATAATCTCAGCCACAAATTCATGGTGTCTCCTCAATCTGTTGCGTACCTTACTTTCAGTTTTTGAAGTTCTCTTTTCAAAGTATGTATTTCTTGCTTCTTAAGTGCATTGTTTGTTTGTTCAATCTTGTATTTTGCAAGTGCATGTTCCTTTTTCAGATCACAATCTTGGAGATAAATTTGGAATCCATAAGCCTGAGTCCTGTGCTAATTAAGAAAGGAGAGAAAATGTTTACTGAATTTTGCATTAATTTTACTATTCAGAAGATCTGTTTCCCCTACATCAAATCTGGCCCTGTTTTGTTCAGTTCTTGGAAGGTTGTTGTGCAGACAGGTTGTTGAGCTGGCAGACAGACAGACAGACAGAAAAAAGTCCTGACCTTTATATAATTTCTTTTCAAATTCTGTTGAAGTTGGAAGGGGGGGAGTAGGCTGAGGCTAGATCTGAAACTCATTCACAAATATGTGAGAGGCTGCATGTGTAAAAGATGGCAGATTTGTTCTCTGATGAAACAGAGGCTAGGACAAGAAGTGGCAAAGTAATATTATTCCTCTTCATAAATTTTGGCGTATAAACACTTTATGTTGCTTCAGTGATAGTGCCAGTGATGACAGATGGTGCAGATATGTGCCAAGTTCCTACTGATCAGTTCCATCTATTGTGGCATACCACTCTCCATTTGGTAACTCAGCAAGACCCACTACATGCATTTTGGTTTGGCCTAGAAAAGAGATTGGACATCTGGCTTACACAGTATAGATCTGTCAACTGGCATATATTGTTCTTGTTTTGTTTGTCACAGGATTATTAATCACATTCCTCTTTGTATATCTCGTTAAAGGTTAGCAAAAATCATCCTACATTTGAAGATCCTTAAATTGTGTAACAGCTCTCCTGGTTTTTGAAGATGCTGTCAAGTATTAGAAACATGCTTCAACTTCCGAGCCAAGGGCAGGGAAGCTGACATAGTGATTTCAAAGAATCATAGATGAATTGAATTAGAATGAACCATAAAGATCATCTAATCCAAACCTCCATAATATGCAGAAAGACCAAATAAATAGCAAGATCTATTCTCTGGAGATTTGGTGAGCAATAATTCTGCCTTCTGATCTCCCAATGACTATATGCCCCAGCCTTTCATCAGGAAAAACCAGCCTACTGTAAACCATGCTGTGAGATACTCTCAAGAGGAGCCTTGCCATGGCATTAGTGAACCAAGAAAGTTCAGTGACTTTGGGCTTAGAAGAAATATTGCATGTCCCAAAAGCCAACATGCCCAAGACAAGCAATGCTGTTGGTTTTGTTCCTCTTCTTTCCCCAGAGGAAGGGGAAGAGACCTCCTCACTCTCTCATATTCTCCATCTATTTCCTGAATATCTTCCCCATTCTGCCCAGCAGCAGCTATTTGTGAGTCAGCAACTCGACTTTGGTGGTTGAGGCTCTTCTTGAAGGCTTAATTTTCTAAAAGTTGACCTTTGGTCACTCTCACCAAATTACCTGATAAATAAGAGTTTTCTGCAGAGTATGTTCTATGACTCCTGTTTTTCTTTCTCTTTTTAGAAGATTTTCCATAGGAATATCAATCTCACATAATATAAAATATAAAAATATTTTTAAATGTATGGCAAAACAGGAATTAATGCCTAAGATCAATATTCATAAAAAAAAATCAGAAAGAAAACAGGAGATAGGAAATTCTAGTCAGGAGAACGCACGGAAGGAAAAATGTGTAACTGTCCAAAAAGTCAAGAAAACTAGCATCCCAAAAATTCCCAATGTAGGCCATCCATTAAAGTGGTTTCAATTTAATATCGCACTTTAAAAGCAGAAGCAGGAGTTTCCTCCACATAATTGGATAAGAAAAGGAATCCTCATTTGCATGTCCAGTTTACACTTTTATGTTTTACATTTTGTGTAAAAGAGATGACAGACCTTCCTCACAGATGAGATAATAATACTTGCATTCTGATCTTTTTGTTGAAGTTCCTCTCTGTACTGGGCCATCCTTTCCATCCTCATTTCGATGTCTTGCTTCTTAGCAGCCAGGTCAGCAGTAATAATGTCATTTTTAGCCTTTTTCTTCAGGAGACGTAACTGTTGCAGTGTTTTCCTACTAGGATGTAGAAAATTGCTGGAAGCCTAGAAAATGAACCATAAGTTTATGTGGCTAAAAGGACATGCCAAACAGGAAAGGTGGAGAAAAGGAAGCTTTAGTCCAGAAATGAGTAATTTCCACAAGCATTTCTTTATCTTTATATATAAATATATGTATATATGGATCTTTGGTTATTCGGGTTTTCTCCCGCGTAAGATTGGAAGTATCTAGGCAACGTTTCAGCAGAATCTCATC
>BHEV01031418.1:0-22188 GCA_004319985.1 Emydocephalus ijimae | reverse complement strand
AGATCCATCGTATGACGACTACAACATCTGAAGCGGTGATTAAAATATTGAACAGACTCTTTGCAACCCACGGCTTACCGGTTGTCCTGGTGTCCGATAACGGACCACAGTTTACTGCACTGATGTTCGAGCAGTACCTTGCCGACCGCGGCATCCGCCATGCGCTCACCTCGCCGGCGCACCCTGCGACCAACGNATCAAATTCTCTTCTTGCAACACATCACGCCACACAGTGTTACTGGGAGAACTCCCGCGGAATTACTGATGGGACGACGACTCCGCTCCCACCTCGACCGGTTGCACCCTGCCTATGAACCAGAGAAACCCATAGGGTCCAGCGGATGCTGTCGCACATTCCAGGTAGGAGACCTCGTTTATGCTCGAAACTTATCTGGCCACCCATTATGGATAGAGGCGACAGTAGTACGCGTAACCGGCCCCAAATCCTACATAGTGCAATGCCTGGATGATAAACTGTACAAACGGCATATCGACCAATTGCGGTCACGACTTGCACCAGCCAGTCAACAGCTCCCCTATGACCAAACTGAGGGGGGGGAAATACGGAAGATGAGGAAGTTCCAGGGAACCCGCTCGAAGGGAACGACGACGTGAGTGACACACAAGAAATGGGGCAAGAAGAGGAAGCAATTGCACCTCAGGGAATAGAGAACAATGTAGGAAATGAGGAAGAAATAAACTCTGAACCTGAAGCAGAATCGCTGCTCAACAACGAACTTNCTAACGGACCTGATTGGTCCTTAACTAAGAGTTCCTATTGGTTAAAAGAGCTTGCGTTCCTAGTTCGTTATTGGTTGAAACGTACAAGAGATGCCTATATAAGGCAGAGTTAACTGTTGTTGTTATTCAAGTCACTATGCAATTAAAGAGCTGAAGTTCACTGTTCAAAGACTGTCTCCAGTTATTTCGACCCATGCCCAGTACTTAACAGTTTCTGGCCAGTCCGATTGGCTGTTAATGGGCCTCTCTGATTGGATGCTTGTTAGAGTGGTAAACTCAAATCATTGGTTGTTTTGACAGCAGCCAGCTCTATAAAAAGAGCTGCTGCTGCCCAAGTATTTGCTCTGTTCTTATTTCACAATAAAGAGTTGAAGTCACCGTTCAATGTCTCGTCTCCGTTCCTTGCGCCCATGCTCAGGATTTAACACTATCTGTCTATCTATCTATCTATCTATCTATCTATCTATCTATCTATCTATCTATCTATCATCTACCTTTGCACCTAATCTTCATGGCATCTCAGGAGGAGAAACAGCTGAGGAGAGGTTCAGAAAGTTGCCAATTCATCCATCTCCCCTCCAGTCCTGTTTTTGATCACATGACACAAAGCAGAGCTATTATTAAGGTGTGGGGAAACATCCGGAAGCCATGCTCCCGCTCATGCTGTGCATCTCATCACAGCAGTCTCTCTCCCACAAACAGGTATGCCAACCCCCTCTGATTCCCAGAATGACAAGTTAGTGCTCCCAGCCAACTAGGAAATTAATAGCTGGAGAATATTAGGCTGGCTAAAGTTGCAATAAAAACGACTCTCTAAAGAGAGAGATCACAAACATCTCAGCAAAACCAAAGTGTCTCAGGCGTGTAATTTTCCCGCCACCCCACTTACAACTCCAGGATCAAATTCAACAGCAAAAGCTAGAATTTAGGAGTCCCAGTGGTGCTTTTTCAAGAGGCAACTGGACTTTCTGTTTTTTTTTTTCTTTGAAGACATTTCATTTCTCATCCAAGAAGCTTCTTCAGCTCTGACTGGATGATGGTGGGGAATTCCAGTCAGAGCTGAAGAAGCTTCTTGGATGAGGAGCGAAACATCTTCAAAGAAAAAACCCAGAAAGTCCACTTGTCTCTTGAAAAAGCACTGTTGGGACAGCCATGACCTGGATGACTGAGAATCTCCATAGACATCTAGAATTCAGTATTGCATTTGTTGTATTTGTGTCCATTTTCAGAATTATGGATGGGCCTTCTATTCCAAATGTCAGTCCTTAAATATCCCCCCCCCTCAAAAAAATGATCCCAAATTTTAAAGTTTAATCTAGTGAGGTCTCCTTTTTCATACAGAGCATGGGAGTATGTATCAAGTTTTGATCACCAAGATATAAAAAAGATGTTGAGACTCTAGGACCGTGATTGCGAACCTATGGCACGCATGCCACAAGTGGCACGCAGAACCATTTGTGCTGGCACGTCAGCCACAGGCAAACTTATCTCACTGCACATGCGAGCACCTGACAGCTGATTTTTCTGCTGGTTTCAGGCCTTTTTTGGTCTCCCAGAGGCTTGGAAAAAGCCTCTGCGAGGCTTTTCAGGACAAATAGGATCATTTCATCACTTCCTGTAATGCCAGAAGTGATGGGACGGGCATATTATTCATCCTGAAAAGCCTTGCAGAGGCTTTTTCCAAGCCTCTGGAAGGCCAAAAAAGGCCTCAACCCAGGGGTGGGATTCTATCAATTCACACCTATTCGCTAGAACCGGTTGTTAACATTCTAAGCAGTTCAGAGAACCAGTTGTTAGAAGAAATTACTGGCCTAATCCTGTAAGGAAGGCAGGAAGGAAACATTCTGGTGTTGCTTGCAGAAACTGCCTCTCCGTTAACCCTGATTACATTCATGGCAGGACTAGACTTTCTGTCTCAGAACTTCTCTGGAGTTTCCCCCCCCCCTTTGCTGGTGCTTTGCTTGTGTAGAGTGACCATTCAAAGTTACAATGGCACTGAAAAAAGTGACTTATGACCATTTTTCACACTTATGACTGTTGCAGCATCCCCACAGTCATGAGAGGCCAGGCGAGGAGATGCGTGCCTTGTTGTGAGTGATATTGAGTGGGCCACGCTCAGCCAATAACATGACTACCAAGCCATGACCAGCCAGTCACATGACCACCAAGCCACGCCTACCATCTAAGCCACACCCACAGAACCAGTTGTTAAAAAATTTGAATCCCACCCCGTCTCAAACCAGCTGCGAGGCGCAGTGCAGGTAAGGGGGGAATTGCGCACAGGGAGCCTGGGGGTGCGCGCATTGCCTTCTGGGTGCTGGCACGCGAGTGCACGTGCACTAATGCATGCACAATTTTTGGCACAGCAGCCCAAAAAGGTTTAGCCACCACTGCTCTAAGATGAGTGCAGAGAAGAGCAACGGAGAAGATTAGGGGGACCGGAAGCAAAAACTTACGAAGAACCATTGCTGGAATTGGATATGTCCAGTTTAATGAAAAGAAGAACTAGGGGTAACACGATAGCAGGGTTCTGATATCTCAGGGGCTGCCCCAAAGAAGAGGGAGTCAATCAATTCTCCAAAGCACCTGAGGGCAGGATAAGAATCAATGGATGGAAACTCATCAAGGAGAGAAGCAACCTAGAATTAAGGAGGAATTTCCTGACAGAACAATTAATCAGGGGAACAACGGTACTTCCAAACGCTGCAGGGTTTTGTTTTGTTTTGTTTTGTTTTTTAAAAAAATAAGATTGGACAACCATTTGCTTGAAAATGGAGAAAGGTTTCTTGGTTTTCTAGCTGTGTTTCAAAAACCTCTTTTACTAGAGGTGATAATGTGACAAAAGACACATATAAACAGCCTCACCCCAGGAAATAAATCCCCTGCCAGTTTTAATGCTTTTAAAGCTATCTTTCCCCAGCCTAGATGTGTTTATTGCCAGATCATCTACATGCATCCTTAGTGAGATGCCCTGTAATTTACAATTTAATAACAGAAAAGGCTACCTTTAATATTTTCTCTTATTTCTTATTACAGGGCACCCCAGGACCAAAATAGCCTCATAAAAGAGAGATGTGCGCCTTTCCATCTCAGCTCCCATTTAATAAACTGGACCCGAATGAGATTAATCATTTGAAGAGTCATCCATCAATTAATACCATGCATGCTTAATTTGGAACTATATCTCACTCGGCTCACAGGAAATAAATATTATACGCTAGGATACAAAGCTGGGAGCCAAGCTGATTTTTCTCGGAGGTGCTCTGGCTTAGTCACATCCATACAAAGGGGCTCCCAGAGGCCACCTTGATGGGGCTGGTCGGTCCTGCTGCATTTGCGAGATCCTGCACTGTACTTTCATAGCCTTTGGGAGCAGACATGATACAAGAGTAAAAAATGAATCAACATTGTGAAAAAGCTGTTAACAAAAGAGAAAAGCAAACTCTTGCAAAAGACCTGCAGGAAAGAGAGGCAATCTTCAAAGCATTTTTCTTTGTTTCAAAGCTGGAAGGATAGGATGGGATAGGATGGGATGGGATAGGGTAGGGCAGGATAGGATAGGATAGGATAGGATAGGATAGGATAGGATAGGATAGGATAGGATAGGATAGGATAGGATAGGATAGGATAGGATAGGATAGGATAGTACAAGACAGGACAGAACAGAACAGAACAGAACAGAATAGAATATATATTTCCATTCTGTTCTATTCTAAATCTGGATTAGCTTTGGGTCACCATCGCTTTTTTCATGTCTTTATCTCTGTCTCTCTGTCTCTTTCATCTATCTATCTATCTATCTATCTATCTATCTATCTATCTATCTATCTATCTATCTATCTATCTATCTATCCCTCCCTCCCTCCCTCCCTCCCTCCATCCATCCATCCATCCATCCATCCATCCATCCATCCATCATTGTCTGTCTGTCTGTCTGTCTGACTGACTGACTGTCCCAGCAACTTGGACCTTGAATGCAGTTGTATTTCAATGATGGTGCACTTTGTGTGTTTGTGTGTCTTCTTGGACTCACAGCTCCTGCGGAATGAGCTGGTGGCTCAGAAAGGCTTTTGTCCATTTCCATCTGGTGCGGAGCCCTTCTGACAGCACTCCTGCCTTGGCTTGACTGCTGCAATGAGTTCTACATGGGGCAGCAGCAGGGGCAGTGATGCTCCAGTCCACCCATGTAACTCCTCTGCTTCATAAGCTGGGCTTGTTGCCAGTTTGCTTCCAAGGTCCATTCAAGGTGCTCCAAGAAGGTGTTTTTTTCAAGAGGCAACTTGACTTTCTTCATTTTTCCTTGAAGATGTTTTGCTTCTCATCCAAGAAACTTCTTCAGTCCAGTTTCCCTTTAGAATAGAGTAGAATAACAGAGTTGGAAGGGACCTTGGAGGTCTTCTAATCCAACCCCCTGCTTAGGCAGGAAACTCTACACCACTTCAGACAAATCATTGTTCAATCTCTTCTTAAAAACTTCCAGTTTTTAATCATTTTCTTTTTTTCTATTTCTTTTTTTTCTTCTTCTGTGTGTTGTGTTTGTTTGATATTTTGGTTTTGTAATCAATAAAGTTTGTTTAAAAAAAAAACTTCCAGTGTTGGAGCATTTACAACTTCTGGAGGCAAGTCGTTCCCCTGGTTGATTGTTCTAATCATCAGGAAATTTCTCCTTAGTTCTAGGTTGCTTCTTTCTTTCATTAGTTTCTAATCGTTGTTTCTTGTCTTTCCCTCAGATGCTTTGGAGAATAGCTTGACTCCCTCGTCTTTGTGGCAACCCCTGAGATATAGGAACACTGCTATCATGTCACCCCTAGTCCTTCTTTTCATTAAACTAGACATACCCAGTTCCAGCAAGCGTTCTTCATATGTTTTAGCTTCCAGTCTCCTTAATCATATTTGTTGCTCTTCCCTGCACTCTTTCTAGAGTCTCCACATCTTTTTTGCCTTGTGAAAAAGCACCTCAGGAACAACATGACCTGGATGATTGAGACTCTCTATAGACATTCAAGGTGCTAGTTGACACCTATAAAGGCTTACAGACGTGCTTTCTTGAGGGACCACCTGTCTGCCATAATATCTCCCCAGCCAATTTTATTGGAAGTTTGAGGGCTACCAGTAAATTAATCATGTGAAAAGGGCTTCTGCTTTATTTGTTTTCAATAAGGACTAAACTGTGAGTGCGACTGGCAATAAAAGGACAACATTTTTATAGTGGATGGATTTGTGGAGTGCTAAATGTACCTTCTCAGCACAGTCTGCATTCGCTCACCGAATGGCAGCGATTAAGGAACGTTCCTATTACTTAGCAGGCAGTTTGTCCAAAATTCCATGTTGGATTTTTCAATGCAGCTCCATTGAGTATCCTTTATCTCACTTCTCAAAAGCAACAGCACTTAGACTTATATACTGCTTTATAGTGCTTTCCAGCCCACTCTAAGCAGTTAAAAGAGTCAGCCTATTGTCCCCAACAATCTGGCTCCTCATTTTACCCACCTCGGAAGGATGGAAGGCTGAGTCAACCTTGAGCCTGGTGAGATTGGAACTGCCAAATTCCAGTCAGCCGGCAGTCAGCAGAAGTAGCTTACAGTACTGCACTCTAACCACTACGCCACCATCGTGGGCTAAAGTATATGCAGGATTATATGTAGTCCTTGACTTGCAACTGTTCATTTAGTGATCGTTCCAAATTACAGCAGCACTGGGGAAAAAATGACCATCAGATCCACCAGGTTGATCATCAGGTTGGGAAGAGTTGGTCAATAAAATCCAGACATTAGTATTTTCCAGATATTCAGGAAATGTCAAAGGTGGAACCCAGGATCCCGGTTTTGCACAGAGAGAGGCACCCAAGGGCATCTTTCTTTCTCCTTTAATCAATGCCTGAGTCTAACATAAACGGTCTCTACGATGCTATTATCACTCTGCCTGGTGAACATTCAGACAATAGCTCAGAGATTTACTACACTGGCCTGCGAGTTAGCAGCAAAGGAATTAATCCCAATGAATATTCATGGGATGGGAGCAATCCGATCGCACCATTTTCTTTTTAGATTTTTTTCTTTCTATTTTTTTTTTAAAGAAAAGAAATGTCAGGAAGGCAGTTCTGGATTTCTCCATCCATAAACTGCACAAGCTATAAATCCATTGTCTCGGATGTCTACCCTCTGCCACAGTTGGCATCTCATTATGAGGCACCCCTGTAAAAGTACAAAGACCAGCTTTAATAGGTTGCTGAATCAGCACATTTAGGCAAATAAATGGTGCAAATTATGTACCACCTCTGCAATCAGCAGCACATGCGGCTCAGCTGGCGAACGATAGCTCATTTGCAAGTGCTTGGTCAAAAGCTGTAAGTTCAAATAATGTCTCCTTCTTCAGTGGTGCATCCAGTTGGCCGATATTCATTTTCTCTATGCTCTCACGCAGCTTCCCAAACAGGATAAACCCTCTATATTTTAAATCA
Organism: Emydocephalus ijimae; assembly: GCA_004319985.1. Taxonomy (NCBI): domain Eukaryota; kingdom Metazoa; phylum Chordata; class Lepidosauria; order Squamata; family Elapidae; genus Emydocephalus; species Emydocephalus ijimae. The sequence continues at coordinate 14,987 of BHEV01031418.1, read as the reverse complement.
GTGGTTCCTTTATTAGGAGTGCCGGCAGCCCTGGCAAAATGGTTGCCTCTTACTGCAGGCTAACAAGTCTGACTGGCAGGGAGATGAATAGTTGTCTGCCACACCTATACATTTTTACCCCCTGCCTTTTATCCCCAGAGCTAGGGTGGAGCCTCGCTAGCAGCAGTGGCTTTTCCATCCCAAGGATCAGCCCATAGATTTCCACTGCTCTCCTCTCCTCTGCCTTCTGCATAGCCGCATGTCATGTACTGGACCCAGCTGTTCCTCTTCCTCATCCGCCACCTCCAGACCCGGGGGTTGTGGACTCTGCGTCTGATGGCTGATGGACAGCCCAGGCCAGGGGTGGAATTCAAATTTTTTTAACAACCAGTTCTGTGGGCGTGGCTTAGTTGATTGGTGTGGCTTGATGGTCATTTGACTGGGTGGATGTGGCCAACTCGACATCACTCACGTCAAGGGGTGCTTCTCCTCGCCTGGCCTTTCATGACAGTGGGAGTGCTGCAACGGTTGCACATGTGAAAAATAGTCATAAGCAGGGATGGGTTTCTCCTGGTTCTGTCCACCTCTGTAGAACCAGCAGCTCTGAAGAGCAGCAGGCATAGAACTGGTTCTATGTCTGCTGGTGTTTTTGCCCACCTGCCCACCCGGGCTCTTACCTGATCTTTATTTCCTGATTTTTCAATTTCAGCTGCCGAACGAGGCACAGCTGCAGTTAAAAAAACAAGAAAAGAGGACGGTTTCAAAGGTTGCTTCTCTGCAGGCAGCTGCTGGTGACGGATTTACAGGCATGCGGCTCCCAGCATGCAGGGAAGTTCGTAAATCCCAAACCGGTTGTTAACCCTATCGTATCCCACCCCTGGTCATAAGTCACTTTTTTCAGTGCCATTGTAACTTTGAATGGTCACTGAATGTTGTCAGTCAAGGATTCCCGGTATAGAAATACAAAAAGCTTCTTTGCTTGCAAAAAGCTGCCCTAAATACCAGTCATTAGATTAAAAATAACTGCAAGCCGGAGTTACAAATCAGGCACGGTGTCAGAGCACCCTGAGGAATTAAAATAGTTAACATGCAATGATAACTATCAGTGGCCCTTTAAAGAAATTCTTTTTGCGGAAAGGTCATTTTAAGCTCTCCAGAAAAAGTACACCCAGGAAAAGCAATCCTTAGATCCATTTGCACCACTTAAAGATACCAGCTGGTCTCACTCACCTCACAAGATATCCTAAGGAAATCATCCAGATTTAAGGAAAGATCACACACCTCCGGGAAAGGCAGTAAAAAAAATCAGTGCCAAGCTTGTATCCTGCCTCTTGGAAGTACACCCCAAAAGGACAGTGCCAGATAGTACTAAAGCAGTGGAGGAAGACCCCCTCCCCAGATAGAAAAAGAAACCATGAGGCAGGAAAAAATTCAAACACAATACAAATAATTAAATCACAACAGTAGCTGTTGCTTGTTAAACCAATTACCAGAACACAGGAACTAGCCAGGTTTCTCAACCCAGTTTCTTTTCAGGAACAGAGATTAACCTTTTTCCTTCCAAACAAAGTTGAGCAGGGGAAATTATCCCATCAATAAACGCATAATTAAACGTCACCAAGGACAGAGTTAAACTTCACCAAAAACCAGTTTTAGACCAAAACTCAGAAAGGGTGTGTAAACTCACGTCTGAATGTCAATCTTTCTAGCTAGCCAAGAAGCCTTGCTGAATGTCACTCATCTTGGTTCCTTGTCATTAAAAAGCTTTTTTCTGCAGCTCTGCTTTATTATTCAATTATTTCTTCAAAGTGCTGGTCATTGCATGCCGACTGGAAGTATTTCCTCCCAATAGCAGTGTACAAAGCTTAAAATAATCCTTCCCCTTTAAGAAAGTATCAAGAAAGAAAGAAAAACCTCCTTCCGAGACAGTAAGTCTAGGCATACTGCCAAGAATGTAATAAGGGTGAAAAAAAAAACCAAAAGGAGATTTCTTCAAACTACTTAGAAAGTTAACAAGAGGTTCTGGTAGAATCCCACCACTGGCCCAGATTCCGCCTCTGTCTCTCCTTCTCTCTGCTAGCTTCATTCCTTCTTCCGCCTTGGTGCTCCCAGCTTGACTTGATGATCCTGTTACAGTCTCTCCCAGTTTTTTTTTATGGTTAGAGATCATGCATTCAAAATAAATGAAAATGTAGCAACGCCATATGCAAAGTGAAACAGCTACTGCAGTTTCATTGCTCGTGAAAGCACTCGCGATATGTTGCTACCCAAATGTTACCGAACCGCTGGTGAAATGTGTGGCAGGGGAAATAAGTGATAACGACAACCAGCCAGAACTCGTTGAAGGACAGAACAAATCAATTTATAAAAGGAAATAAACCCTAAGCCCTGACTGTGTTTTACACCACCGTATTGCTAATGATATCTGGATCCCATCTAAATCCTGAGCTTCTCATTTTTCAAAAGAGTTTTTTCTGAAGAGTTTTTCAAAAGAGTTTTTTTCTCATATAGTCCTTGCAGGCATTCAACTTCCATTATGACTGTTTGACATCATTTTAGCGGTTATTAAATTTTTGTGCCTGGCAAGATAGGAATCTACCAGAACTGAGCACAGCAAAATTTCTATATATTTTCTATCACACAATTATTATAAAAAAGCCAAATGTGGCAGCTTCCTTTTAATGACCCTGTTCTTGTGCCAAAAGGGTACAGATAGTTTTTGTCGTAGCACCATTAATTTAGTTTACCGTTCGAAGTTACAATGGCCCGGAAAAAAAGTGACTCCGTCAGGACTGTTGTTCACACTTATGACCATTGCAGCATCTCTGTGATCATGTGATCAAAATCTGGAGAGCTTGCAACTGATCCATATTTATGACAGTTGGAGTCACGCAATTCCCCTTTCATGACCTTCTGACAACCAAAGTCAAAGGGGAAGCCAGATTCACTTAACGACTGGGTTACTAACTTAACAACTGCAGCGATTCACTTAACAGCTTGTGGCCAGGAAGGTCATAAAATGAGGCATAATTCACAGCCACTATTTAGCTTAGGAACCCAAATTTTGGGCACTCAGCTGTGGTCCTAAGGACCAGGTGTAGTCCTAAAAGTGGCTGAAGAAAAAAACATTCTCACTCGTTCATGAAAAAGACCCATTTTTGATATTTTACTCAAGATCTAAATCTGCCTTTAGCAATCCACACAGGTGGGAATATGCATTAAGGCAGGGGTGTCAAACTCAAGGCTCATGGGCTGGACCCAGCCCACAGGGTGCTTAGATCTGGCCTGTGGATCTGCCCTGGAAACAGTGAAGGACTGGCCTGTGGTGACTCTGCCAGCAAAAACGAAGCTCGGGCGGGGGGCACCCATGGGCTCCATTTTCAGCTGTGATTGTTAGGAATGTAAGTCACCTAACAGGTATTTGGGTTAGAAATATATAAATCAGGATAGACATTTTAATACTGTCTCTTTAAGAGAATCCTAAAAGTGTAATTGGGTGTGTTTTCTCAAACGGCCATAAGATGGAGCTAGAAACCTGGGTTGTTTAGTCTTAGCCTTAGTCTCAGAAGAGTCTCAGTGTAGTGAGTGAGTCTGTTTTTCCTTCTGTTGGAGAGTATTGCTGTTCCTCCATTTTTCCTAATTGACTGCTATTTCTGGATTTGATGTAAGTCTGATACTGAACTGTTTTTGACACTGGACTTTGTTATTGGATTATCCCTGGATTGAAAACTGACTAATTTACATATGAATGACTTTGGATTGCTTGTTTGGACTTTGCTTAAACCGTTTCTGGAAGTAAAAACCTACATTTACTGTACAGTGTATCTGTGTTCTGTGTGTGTGTATTATTCAAACACTACTCTCAAATACGTCTCCCTGTATGCACTCATTCTCCTAACGGGGAATTACCTCAACAGCAATGACCTCCTTCAGCCATCTTCTGGTGAAAATGGAGTTCGGGGGGGGGGGGCTTGCACGGGCCTCGCAGGCTCCATTTTTGGCCACGATGACCTCCTGCAGACTTGCCAGCAAAAATTGAGCAGGAGCCCCACAGGGGCTCCCAGGCTCTGTTTTCAGCCATGACAGACTCTTGTAGTCCTCTACAAGTGAAAACGGAGCTCGGGGGGCACACATGGGCCTCCCAGACTCCATTTTTGGCCGTGACGACCTCCTTCAGCCCTCTGCCAGTGAAAACGGAGCTTGGGGTGGGGCAAGCACAGGCCTCCTGGGCTTCATTTTCAGCCACGATGGCCTTCTGCAGCCCTCTGTCAGCAAAAATGGAGTCAGGGGGCATGCAGGGGCCTCCCAGGCTCTGTTTTTGGCCACGACGGCCTCCTGCAGCCTGCTACCAGTGAAAACAAAACCCACATGTGGCCCTCCTGAACTCTGTTTTTGCTGGCAGAGGGCTGCAGGAGGCCGAAAATGGAGCCTCAATAAGTGATATCGAGCTGGCCATGCCCACTGGCCACTCCCCCCTGTCCCGCTCAAGGTCAAACACAACCCTGATGTAGCCCTCAATGAAATTGAGTTTGACACCCCTGCATTATGGCCATGCAGATGTCTTACAATGATGACAGAGGCTTCCAAATTTCATTCAAATGCACCACTGGCAAAAGGTTTATTTAGCCAAGATAGGATTATCTGAATGTGGCCCTAATATTTGACAGCTTGAAAATAAAAGTTAATGTTGAAAAGAGCACAGGTATTCCTTGATTTACAACAGTTCATTTAGTGATTGTTCAAAGTTACAACTGCACCAAACCAAAAACGACTTATGACCATTTCTTGAACTTACAACCTTTGCAGCTTCCCTGTGGTCAAAATTCAGATGCTTGGCAACTGGCTTGTACTTATGACTGTTGTGACTCGTATTTATGACAGTTGCAGTGTCCTGGGATCATGTGATCGCCTTTTGCAACCTTTCGACAAGCAAAATCAATGCGGAAGATAGATTCACTTAACAACTGGGTTACTAACTGAATAACTCCAGTGATTTACTTAACAGCTGTGGTTAAGAAAGATTGTAAAATGGGTGGGAAAAAATCACTTAACAAATGTCTCCCTTGACAATAGAAATTTTGGGCTCAATTGTGATTGTCGGTTGAGAACTACCTGTATTTTCCCAATTTTTTTTCTTCTTCACCAAGCAAACATTAAAAATCAAACTCAAGTCTTCTACCTTTTCCTTCCTGTGCCTGGATATTATGGGTTAGCTTTTCTATTAAGCTGCTCATAATTCTGGAATTGCAGGTTATCACAAGGATATTTAAGAGGGAATGTACAGTATATAATAACCTAAGAAGGTTCCCACCATTTTGGTTAGCAGAAAACTTGGTTGTAGGCTCTTGTTTTTTTCCCCTGCATGTTTCTACAAGATTAATTTTTCACTGGGCTCTTTTTAAGTAGGCTTCCATTAAATATCACTGCATATCTTTAAGGGATAAGGGGAAAGAAGGATGAGAGATGCCACTATTTAAATAATACAATGCAAAATTATTCATGGTATATACCAAGTCCTTCCTTTCTCCCTCTCAAATCTGAGTCTTTAATAAATCCAAAGCTGAGAAAATGATACTGTTTTTTCTTCACTGCAGGGATTTGGGAAAACAGGATATTTAAAAGGGCTTTGTGCCTTTCAATAGAAGAAGGTGAATCAAAAACTTCTATTCATTCTATCCAATCTACCTGTTATGGACTAAGCCAACGCATCAGTAACAACCCTAAATAGCTTTACTTTGCAGCAGGCTCGTAATCCTGCACTTCTCATTGGCCCGCGAATAGGGAGTCGTGATTGGTCGTTTCTGGCCAGTCTGATTGGCCGTTAACGGGCCTCTCTGATTGGATGCTTGTGAGAGCAGTAAACTCAAATCATTGGTTGTTTTGAAAGCAACCAGCTCTATAAAAGAGCTGCTGCTGCCCAAGTATTTGCACCGAGCGAACGCACCGCATTGCCAACTCGTTAACGATAGCCCGCTCACCACTGAGATGACTTAACAATCGAAACCCAGCGGTCTACACAACCAACCATGAGATACTCACCGCCAGAAGGAGAACCGAACCGGGGAGTGGCCTCATTGCATGACAGCACTGCGATGGCAACAGATCCAGGGAACCCAGAAGACAACACTGGCGGAAGCAGAGAGAACAGCCCAGAGCCATTCGAAGGAACAGCGGGACCGTTTTCACCATCCAGCCAAGCTAGCAGCCCACCGGAACCAGAGCCAGGACAGAAACTGGTGGAATAGTGCAGGTCAAGCAGACAGGTGAAGCGACCTGCCTATTTACGAGAATATGTCACCCCATCCCTCAGATGGAACCTTGGGGGGAGGGGTGTTATGGACTAAGCCAACGCATCAGTAACAACCCTAAATAGCTTTACTTTGCAGCAGGCTCATAATCCTGCACTTCTCATTGGCCCGCAAATAGCGAGTCGTGATTGGTCGTTTCTGGCCAGTCTGATTGGCTGTTAACGGGCCTCTCTGATTGGACGCTTGTGAGAGCGGTAAACTCAAATCATTGGTTGTTTTGACAGCAGCCAGCTCTATAAAAAGAGCTGCTGCTGCCCAAGTATTTGCTCTGTTCTTTTTTCACAATAAAGAGTTGAAGTCACCGTTCGATGTCTCCGTTCCTTGCGCCCATGCTCAGGACTTAACACTACCGAAAATAAGAGCCTGTTTTATATAATTTTTTTGCCATCAAAAAACGCACCAGGTCTTATTTTCGGGGGATGTCATCCACTGACTAACCTCACCTGTGTGCATTGCCCCACCCCACCTGGCCTCCTTTTTGCTGTCAGAGGCCTTCAGAAACTTCTTCTTCTGTGGCCGGCAAGGCTGAAGGCCTCTGCATCTGACAATAGAGCTCCAAATTGATCCAGAGCTTTGTTATCAGCTACAGAGGCCTTCAGGAAAGCCTTGCCAGCCTTGCCAACTGCAGAAGAAATGGGCCAGCAAGGCAGGTGTCGGGGTGTGCGAGGCCTGGCTACAACTGTCCATAGGCAAGTTGTAGGGCAGCTCCACCACCCCAAAACCCCACCCTAGCTTAATTTTTACCCGTGCATCTGGAGTGGGCGGAGTCTTAATTAGGGCTTATTTGGGGGGTAGGGCTTATATTGAGCACAAGTATAGGTAGGTTGTATTTTTGGGAAAACAGGATAATATATTTCATGCAAAGTTTGAGAGTTGTAGCTCTACAAGAGATAACTAACATAACCACCACCCCCCATCCTTATTCGCTGTTGGACAAAGAATTAGGGCTGATGGAAGACATCTCAAGTTCACATTCAACAATGATCTCCTAGAAATAGATGTTGACATTAGCAACATACAGAGAGTCCTCACTTAACAACGTTGCTGAGCGATCAGTCTAAGTTACAGCAGAATCCAGAAGAAAGATACTTATGACCTGGATTCAGAGTTCCAACAGCCTGGTTCACCTACCTAGCCAAGATCATATGATTGTATTTTGGGTACTTGGCAATAAATGCATATTTACAGCTGTTTGTAGTGTCCCGCAGTCTTACATATTTGCAGGAAACTGGAATTACTTTGGGTTTCAACAAAAAATGCCCGTTGGAAACAATGGGTTCAATTTTAGTGACCGTTGCGTTCGCTTAATGCCCACTACAATATGTGTGTGTGTGTGTATGTGTATGTATCTGCACACACATACACACACACACACATATATATATATATACATCACTCTGAGAAGCACAGAGCTGAAGACCAAGCCTGAAGATGATGAATGAGACTTCATCGAAACGTTGCCTAGATACTTCCAATCTTACGCGGGAGAAAACCCAAATAACCAAATAATATATATATTATACAGGTCTTGGCGTGTTTGGGTCTTTTCCCATGTAAGATTGAAAGCATCTTGGCAATGTTTCGATGAGGTCCCACTCGCCATCTTCAGGCTGGTGCTTTCAGCTTCGTGCTTGTGCGATATGTATATATATATCAGGGTTGGACATGGGATGACTCATTTAATGACCAGCATGACTTAAGGCTGTAATTCCAGGCTCAGTTATGGCCGTGAGTTGAGGATGACCTATCATGTTTTTGTTGTAGAGCGGTGGTTACAGAGAGAGACGGAGCCAGGGAAAAGGCTAACAGACTTTATTCAATGAATAAAGGGTCGCCGCGGCTGCCGGGGCTAACTGACAGCCAGCTGGCGGAGACAGCTGATGCCGTTTGACAGCTCCCTTTTATAGCCGGCTGTCAAACGGCATCAGCCAATGGGAGCGGTCGGCGCTCCCGCGCAGGCGACGGACCAGAAGGAGAACTGCAGCTTAGTCCTTAAACATAGTAGGTTTTTTTTTTTAGTGGATTCAAACTTTATCCCAGTGTTTGTCAAAATATCAATATAAGGAGAAACGGACTCTCTATGTGACGTATATATTTGGCAAAGTATCTGAAGGAACATTTATAAATGAATTTGGCACAGGCTTCTACCATGCCATTAGAAAATCCTTGAATAAGCAGGATCCCAAATTGTTTGGGAAAAGCAGGATATTGCAAACATATTTATGAAGCACAGTCAGCAGTCACAGATCCATTTTCATATAACCACATACCCCAATATAAGTCTGAACAATATCCCGTATGCTATTCTGTTCTATTCAGAGGCAAGGAAGACTGTTCTGACCAGTGGTGGTTCTGTGGGTGTGGCTTGGTGGGCATGGTCGGGGAAGGACACTGTAAAATCCCCATTTCCCTCCCCATCCCACTAACCTGCTTTCCAGCTCCATTCTCCTGTGCAGGGCAACCAAAGAAGACCCAGCCAATCAGCTGGGACTCGGGAGGCAGAGAATAGATGGGAGCGGGGCCATTCAGAGGTGGTATTTGCCAGTTCTCTGAACTACTCAAAATTTCCGCTACTGGTTCTCCAGAACTGGTCAGAACCTGCTGAATACCACCTCTGGTTCTGACCCAGTTGCCCTAACATGACAAAGTCTCTGTAGTTGAAGCAATTATTTCTTTATTAGGAGTGCCAGCAACCCCAACAAAAAGTTTCTCTCTCACTTCAGGCTAACAAGTCCAACCGGCATGAATAGTTGTCTAATACACCTATTCATCTCCACCCCCTGCCTTTTATCCCCAAAGCTAGAGTGGGACTTTGCTAGCAGCCGTGGCTCTTCTGTCCCAAGGACTGGCCCATAGATTTCCACTGCTCTCCTCTCCTCTCCTCTGCCTTCTGTGTATCCACACATTAGGCACTGGACCCAGCTGTTCCTCCTCTTCGGTATTCGCTCTACACACAGACATTTCCACCCACTTTTGGGGGGGGGGGCGGGGAAGTGCATCTTATAGTCTGAAAAATATCATCATAATACTGTAATACAGGAAGTCCTTGACTTACAACCATTTGTTTAGAGATCATCTGAAGTTACAACAGCACTGAAAAAAGTGACTTATGACCATTTTTCACCCTTAGACCATCCCCGCTGACAAAACCATGTTTTTAGAGCCTTTTGGAAAAGCAGCAGTGAGGGAGATGATGTTCCATAAAGAAGGGAGCCACCACCAAGAAGGCCCTTTTCAGGGTCCCAGCAGTTGTAGATCCCTAATCGAAGGGATCTGTAACATTCCCCACAGGTTGTCCTCAAGGTATAACGGTTCATTTAGTGACTGTTCAAAGTTACAACAGCACTGAGAAATGTGACCTCGGGCCATTTTTCACACTTATGACCGCTCCAGCATCCCCATGGTCCCGTGGTTTACATTCAGAAGCTTGACAACTGTTTCATATTTATGATGTTTGCAATGTCTCAGGTGTCATGTGATCTTCTGACAAGCAACAGCAATGGGAGAAGCCAGATTCACTTAACAACCGTTTCACTAACTTTAACAACCACTGCAGTAGTTGACTTAAGAAATGAGGCAAGAAAAGTCATAAAATAGGGCAAAACAAATTTCTCACTTAGCAACATCGATTCAGGGCTCCACTGTGGTTGTAAGTTAAGGACTACTTGTACTTTCCTGTCCTGGTGAGTTGGGTGGATGTAATGTAATTGCCATTGTTAGGGATACACCCTAGCAGAATTCTGCATGGCAGTCAGGCAGGCAGGCAAATATGTGAGACAAACATTTTTGTAGCTTACACTCAGTAAAACAGATACACTGTGCTATTCCAGTAAGAGTTTTAGCATAGTCAAACAGTCCATATATCATTCACTAGTTCAGTCCATCCGGGGATTATTCAGTTGCAAAGTCCAGTGTCGAAAAAGAGGTCAGTAAACTTACAAATATCAGTCCAGTAATAAATCTCCTCACAGTAGAGATATGAAGAAATTCAAACCTCCTTTCTTCCTTCAGCAAAAGCAGCAGCAGCAGGGAACCATCAATCCATCATTGTCAGCAAGCAATTCAGTTCGCCAGCAATACAGTGAGCTCTCTTGCTCCCTCTTATGGCGGTTTTATAGCCGCACCCAAAATTACATGCTTTGCAGTTAAAGTGACACACACTATAACTTACAATCATAGTTTATATATATTATTTTACCCAAACTAAGTTCGGTAACCTTGTTATTCCTAACAGCCATCCTAAGCAAAATAGGGCTCAGAGCATTGTTAGCAATAAACATCATGCTGGTGGTTGGTTCTCTGCTTTGCTATATGCCAGCTGCTCTTTTTCTATTTCTTTAAGAATAATAAGGGAGGTGAATGTGAGGGAAGCCTGCCCCCCCAGAAGAATGAAATATTTTAGGAAATATTAAAAAGTAAAAAATATTAAAAAGGCAGAATATTATATTTCTCTAGATGAGAAATGGAGAAACATGTTTTTCAGAGGGAGAAAGCAGCCCCCCACTTTTTCTTAATAGCCCACAGCAGATGTCAGCACTTAAGAGACAGCTCATTGAGAACTAGATAGCTCTATTCATAAGCAAATACCCTCACCCAAGAGCCAACACAGGAAAAAGCCATTAAGCCACAACAGGAATTGCCCAACTTCCTTTCAGAACACAAGTCCCTTTGTTGCATCACCCTCAGAAACTTCAACCAAACTTAGCTCAGACAAACAGTTAGGATTTGTACTTTGCCTATAGAGCCAGCAATGACCCCCACATAACCCCTACATTACAATACATGTTCTTGCACAGGAACAGGATCCTCAAGTGCAAAGCCCAAGAGATTACCCTCCACACTCAACTCATATGGTCAGCAGCCCAGGACCTCAAACCCATGAGGTTCTGCTTCACTATTAAAACATCTTTACAATCAGCCTCCAGCCTCCATTTTGTCTCCAGTGCCTTTCTCCCAGCTAGGAACTGAACCAGATGGATATTTCTTCCTATAAATGCCACTGTAAGTATCCAGAAGCATAAACACTTCCTACTTGGCTATCAAAGGCTCCAATGCTTCCTACTTGGCTACGAAAATATCTAATAAAAATAAATAAACCCCAGTTCGAATTCTACTCACTGAAGTTAAATGATCAAAACATGGCAATCCCCCCAAATGCTCTCAGCTATTGTGGTACCTCCTTTTCCCACTGATATTTTACTCCGAACTGGATTCCTTCTATGTAGTTTGAGTCTGCTGTGACTGTTTAAAAAGCTTCACACTTTACAATGTGCATATATTTGCCTCTTTGGAATAGCATCCTCAGTGAAATTCTGCTATCAAAAGCCCCAACGACTTAAATTAAATGAGATGGGATGTACACCTAAGAAGGGCCTAGTGTTTGGGTTTTATATCATTTTCTGTCTAGATACATTATTGGCCTTTATTGTTCTGTCCTCCTTTGGCTCTTGTTTGCCGAAGAAAAATAGGCCTAGGCTTGGCTGTGTTTTGGGCTAGATAGAAGAACAGGGGTCTGGAGCAGTGCGGTTTCCTGGCAATCTCCCTCTTCCTGTGATTCAACTTTCTTACCAACTTAATTAATGAAAAACACATTGTCTGTAAACCGAGATGCTTCATCCCTCCTTTCAAATTACTGAAGTTCAGTAATTAAATCATCTGTTCGTGGGCCAACAGGCTGGCAAGCCTCTGCCAAGGCAAGTCCCTTCTTCAGTTTTTCTTATTAACCGAGCAAAGAGATAAATCCCTTTAGGACATGAGACACATAAACAGAGAAAGCTCTGGTTCCCGTTGGTTGGAACAGAGCAGCCCCTTAAATTGCTCTGGTTAGACGCTTCTGGGAATGTACAGATCTAAGCAAACATCTGGAAGGCTCAGCCACAGCTGCGGTGAAGGGAAGATTTTTTTTCCTTCCAAGTTTCACTTCCAGAATTCCCTTCTCCCTTGTATACACGCTCCCTAGCTGCAGTTAAGTGCTTTGAGATGCACAGAATCTGGAATTGGTTGGTTAGCATCAGGGCTGAGCTTCAAAAATTTTAGCAAAAGGTTCTCTGCCCAGTTGCTGGGTGGGCGTGGCCATGGTGGGTGTGGCCTAGTCGGCCTCCTGCACCACGATGGGGGGGTGTTTTGGCCCTCCCCAGACTCTGGAGTCTCTCTGGAAGCTGGAAACGGGCCCATTTCTGGCCTTCCTGAACTTCTGGGAGGCCCGTTTTTTGCCCTCCCTGAGCCTCCGTGCACACTCTGCATCCAAAACAGGCCGTGTGGGGACTCCTGGGACGGCTGGGGTGGGTGGGCAGGGTCAGCCAGGAGTGGGATTTGGGGGTTCTCCGAACTGCACAGAATCTTAGCTCGGGGCTCTCCTGAACCTCTGTGAACCACCAGCAGCCCAGCCCTGGTTAGCATCCAGCATTCTGTGCCCCATAGTAGTGTTTCTCCAGCTGGCTGGGGAATTCTGGGAGTTGAAGTCCGTACATTTTCAAACTGCCAATTGAGTAACGTGGCCCTACAGCATTCTGTCCTACAGTGACCAAGTAGATGGATTATTTAGGGAGCTCAGAGACGCAGAGAAGACCCAGAAGTCTCTTCACTGTTGTTTAGCCCCAGCTTATTTGCAATAGCTCATCACTTCAGAGATATCCTCTAAATATCTCTGCTATCCCAGTGTGGGAAGAAATATCCATCTGGTTGAGGTCCAAGCCGGGAGAAAGGCACTGGAGACAAAATGGAGGCTGGCAGCTGATTGGAAAGAGGGTCCATTTATTGATGAAGCAGAACCATGGGTAGTTCTGGGCAGCTGACCACATAGAGTTAAAGGAGAGGGCTTCTCTTGGGCTTTGCACTTGAACTTCCTGTTCCTGTGCAAGAACATGTATTCTATTGGCTGTTATCAGACTCCCGTGGAGCCATATACAAATCCTAGGAGTTTGTCTGAGCTAAGTTTGGTTGAAGTTTGGCTGATGCAATGAAGGGGCTTGTTGAGCAATTCCTATTGGGGTTGAGGGCTAATCCTACCTTTGTTCAGACCTTGCTGCAAGGAATTTTTGCGTATAAATAGAGCTACCTAGATTTCAATAAGCTCTTTATCTCTTAAGTGCTAACATCTGCTGAGGGCCATCAAGAAAGTTGGGGGGCTGCTTTCCAACAGCATGTTTCTCCATTTCTCATCCAGGGAAATATAATATTCTGCCTTTTTAATATTTCTCAAAATATTTCATCCTTCTAGGAGAGGGGTGGGTCCTAACTTTCTATACCAGCACCCAACAGAACTGCTTTCCATGCACTACAGGTTGTCCTCAAGTTACAAGAGTTTATTTAGTGACTGTTAAACGGCACCAAAAAAAGTAACGTAGGACTGTTTTTCACACTTACGACCATTTCAGCATCCCCATGATCACATAAATCAAAATTCGGACACTTGGCAAGTGACACATGATGAGTGCAGGGTCCCTGGGTCATGGGATCCCCTTTTGTTACCTTCTCAAAATGTCAAAGCAAACCGAGCTATGTTCCCATTTTCCATACCATTCAGGATTTTATTTTGTGGACTCATTTCTCTTTCTCTTGCATACTGCCCTGCACATTTTTGAGGCCCAGAGACTATCACTCTTCTTCATAGGGAAGTTGTTCTACTTCTATATTTGCTTGCCTTTATCTGCACATTTTTCATCTCCACACAGGAGTGGAGAACTATGGTCCTTTTATGACTATGGACTTTAACTCCCAGAATTTCTGGGCCAACATGACTGGCTCAGGAATTCTGGGAGTGGAAGTCCACAAGTCATGAAGGGACCATATTTTCCTCAAAATCTGGAAACCCAGAATTTCAAGTGTGACCTTGAGCTTATATAAGGTGATTCCAACCTGGGTTGTTTTATTTTGAGGTCTCCTTTAAACCAGTGGCCAGGGACCACTGGTAGTCTGCGAGAAAATTTTGGTGGTCCGCAGAGAAATGTCTCCCCCAAAGCAATTAATCCAGGCTGCACAGGAACACAAGGCTGCGCCACCCCCATGGCCTGCGGGAACACAAGGCTTGTGTCGCTTGCATTGCGAACAACACGAGGTAGTGAGGGGAGAGGGGAAAGGGCGGAGGGGGGAACTTGCCCCACTCACCCTACGCGCCTCGCCTGGCCACCGGGCTGCTTCTTTCCATTTCTTCCTTCTTCTGCTTTTGGCTGCACATAAGGAAAGCAGCAAAAGTCTTTCTTTCTCTCCCCCAAACTCCACCAGAAATGAGTCTTTGGGATCCTGCAAGGCATCCTGCTCCAAGAGGCTGTGCCTACAAAGACTTAATTCCGGCGGAGAGAAAGCAAAACTTCTGCTGCTTTCCTTACATGCAGTCAAAAGTCTCTCTCTCTCTCTCTCTCCCTCCCTCCCTCCCTCCCTCCCCCCCCCCGAGAACGAAGCTGGACACGGTATCCTATGGTCCCAAATAAAGTGTTAAGTACTGCGCATGAGTCGTAATAACTGGACACAGCTTTAAACGGTGAACTTCAACTCTTTATTTACATCGTACAAGCAAGCCATAACAGTTAACTCTGCCTTATATAGGCACATGATCATTATATAGGCATATGATTCGACCAATAATCAACTAGGAACGCTATTTCTAATAACCAATGAAAACCCTTAGTTAAAGACCAATCAAGTTCGTTATAGCTGACCAATCCTGGTCGAGCTGCCTGATAACCAATCAGAAGTGCAGGG
>BHEV01031416.1:0-14740 GCA_004319985.1 Emydocephalus ijimae | reverse complement strand
CAATCCTAAGTTGTATTAACAGAGGGATACAATCAAGATCAAGGGAAGTACTAATACCACTCTATAAAGCCTTAGTAAGACAACGCCTAGAGTACTGCGTCCCGTTCTGTTCACCACATTACAGTTGAGAAAAAGTACAGAGAAGAGAAACCAGGATGATTAGGGGACTGGAGACTAAAACATACGAAGAATGGTTATAGAGAAACTGGGCTTGGCTAGTCTGGTGAAGAGAAGGACCAGGGGAGACATAATAGCAGTCTTCCAATATTTGAGGAGCTGCCAGAGAGAGGAAGGGGTCAAGCTATTTTCTAAAGTGCCTATAGGCCAGACAAGGAATAATGGATGGAAACCGAACAAGGAGAGATTTAACCTTGAAATAAGGAGAAACTTTCTGACAGTGAGGACAATCAACCAATGGAACACCTTGCCCTCGGAAGTTGTGGGAGCGTCATCACTTGAGACTTTCAAGAAGAGATTGGACTGCCACCTGTCAGAAATGATGTAGGGTCTCCTGCTTGGGCGGGGGATTAGACTAGATGACCTACAAGGTCCCTTCCAACTCTGATTATCTGTTATCTATCTGTTATCTGTTAGATGGACATTTCTTCCAACACCTTTTTCTCCTTTTCTATCCCTTTTTGGATGCTCAAATGCAAAATGGGAGACATTTCTCCTTTTGATTTGTTTTGCTTTTAGTTTGTTTTGGTAGCCCTCTGCCAGCAAAACCAACCCCCCCCCCGGCCCTGTCTTTGGCCTGAATGCCAGACCCAATTTCAGCCTGGATGGCCTCCTGATGCTCTTTGCCATACTGTTTTTGGCCTGGACCGCCTCCTGAAACCCTTTCCCCGTCCCGTTTTTGGACTAGACGGCCTCCCGAAGCCCTCTGCCAGCCACATTTTTGGCCTAGACAGCCTCCTGAAACCCATTGCCACTCTAAAACATTTCTCCTTTTGTTTTGTTTTGCTTTTACTTTGTTTTTCTAGCCCTCTGCCAATGAAAATAAAGCCTATGAGGGCTGCATGCAGTCCCCCTGAGCTCCCTTTTCACTGGCAGAGGGTTGCAGGGGGCCGTGCAGGCCAAAAATGGGGCTCTGTTTTTGCTGGCAGAGGCACCGTGAGCTGGTCCTTTGCCCTTTCCATACCTACCCTGTGGGCCATACCTACCCTGTGGGCCACAGGTGCTGGATCTGATCCGTGGGCCTTGAGTTTGACACCCCTGTTTTAGAGTCTGTACACATCCTTCCAGGAACATATACCTATGCAATGGTCCTCTTTGTAGTCTTTAGTTCAGCATTCAAAACCATCATTCCAGACATTCTTCCAATTAAACTAAACCAGTTAGCGGTACCTGAACACACTTGTAAGTGGATCATAAACTTCCTAACAGACAGGAAGCAACAGGTGAAGCTAGGCAGAATCACATCTGATACCTGTATAATTAGCACAGCCCCCCCCCAAGGTTGTGTGCTTTCCCCACTTCTCCCTACATATAAATGACTGCACCTCATATGATCCATCTGTTAAAATACTGAAATTTGCAGATGATACAACAGTGATTGGTCTCATTCGAGAAAACGATGAATCCACATACAGATAGGAGGTTGTACAACTTGCTTCATAGTGTAACCAAAACAATCTGGAACTGAACAGACTCAAAGCCATAGAAATGGTGGTAGACTTTAGAAAAGACCCTACCATACTACCACTTCTCACAAGACCTAAATGGATGCCTAACATCAAAAATGTCATCAAAAACGCACAATAAAGAATGTTCTTTCTGCGTCAACTCAGAAAGCTCAAACTGCCCAAGAAGCTGCTGATCCAGTTCTACAGAGAAATTATTGAGTCTGTCATCTGCACCTCTATAACTGTCTGGCTTGGTTCTGCAACCCAACAGGACAGACACAGACTTCAGAGGATAATTAGGACTGCAGAAAAAACAATTACTACCAACCTGCCTTCAATTGAGGACCTGTAGACTGCACAAGTCAAAAAGGGCTCTGAAAATATTTACAGACCCCTCACATCCTGAACATAAACTGTTTCAACTCCTACCCTCAAAACGACGCTATGGAGCACTGCATACCGGAACAACTAGACACAAGGATATTTTTTCCTGAACAACATCACTCTGCTGAACAAATAATTCCCTCAACACTGTTCAGCTATTTACAAAGTCTGCACTACTATTACTATTAATCTTCTCATCACTCCTTATCACCCATCCGCTCCACTTGGGACTGTATGACTAACTTTGTCGCTTGTATCCTTATGATTTATATTGACTGTTTCCTAATATGATTTGATTTTTTTATTGTACCCTATGACTATTAAGTGTTGTACCTTAAGATTCTTGACTCTTGATGAATGTATCCATTCTTTTATGCACACTGAGAGCATTTGCATCAAAACAAATTCCTTGTGTGTCCAATCACACTTGGCCAATAAAGAATTCTATCTATATAATCTGCTTTGTTACAAAAGTTTAGGTGTGATATATCCAAGACTCTTTATAAATAGAGAAATCCAATTCTTGGAACATATTTAACCACCAGCTATTTCTAATTCTTTCAAATAACTAGTTTACTACTGTATGGTAATTATATTTAAGCAGTATGAAATTACCAATGGAAATACTGTGTATAGGTTAACATTTATTATGGAGTCTATTTAATCTGCAATGTTTTCATTTTTGAAAAACTCAGATTTTTAATTTTTAATTCTATGCAATGTATTTAATATGCATGTGAATTTATTTTTTTACTGAATAGGATACTTTTTAGATTTCTTTTACATTACACAAGTTTATTTTTATAAGATGTTTGATAATACTAAAGTTTTTTAGCCTGTATGAAAGCTTTCTCCAAGGTGCTCAAAGCTGATTTTATCAGAGTACTAGAGACTGTCATGGAATGAGAGTGTCAGGCTTCAGTCAGATGCCCTAATTAATTCATGAGCAGGCCAGGAATGCTTCACGAGTTGACAGAGAGTAAAGGCACGTGTACATATTACGATTTCGTTGATTTTGCTAAAGTATATTCCTTTTGTGATTTTTCAGAGATTTTAAAGGCATTACTTATTAACAAAGAGTTATTATAACATTGTAATATATTCAACTCAGATTTTCCACAGAGTTGGGAATTTTAGGTTATATGGGTAGTCCTTAACTAACAACAGATCGTTTAGTGACCATTCAAAATTACAGTGTGACTGAAAAATTGTGACTTTAAGACCGTTTTTCACATTTTTGACTGCTGAAGCATCACCATGGTCATGTGATCAAAATTCAGATGCTTGGCCGCTGACTCGTATTTATGACAATTACAGTGTCTTTGGATCATGTGATCGCCTTTATGATTTTCTGATAAGCAAATCAATGGGGAAGGCTGATTTCACTCAACAACCATGTTATTAATTTAACAACTGCAATGATTCATTTAACAAGTGTAACAAGAAAATTATCCATATGTGTGTGTGTGCGTGTGTGTGTGTGTGTGTTTGTGTGTGTGTGAACTTAAATTCACTTTTCGTGTCTGTCTCAATGATCCATTCATTGCATTCCAGATATGATTTCCAATAGCAAATTAAATCTTAGATTTAGAATATCTGAAAATATATACATAATGTGAATGGCTTATATGGCCAGTGATAGAATGGAATATATCTTGTGAAAAAAATGAAAAAGTATTAAGCAAAATATATGGTAGTCTGGGCAACCTGGCAAAACATAAACACTTCACAGTAAAACTGTTCTTTTCACCACTTCAGTCTATAGGAAGCAGAATAAATTCTAGAATCTTTATGGTATCTGAGACCCAAACATTCTCACAAACACATCTCTGCCCTAAGAGAACTAAGTAAGACCACAGATATATTGCCTTTTTCTCTCATCTGAAATCCCCACATACCCAATGAGGACAAATTCATTTATATAGTTTTTTATTATTCTATAGCCTATTGTGGAGCAGGGCAACAAAAATGTATTTTATGGTAAAAAAATTATTTTTAATATCAGTGTTCAGTTATTCTGCAGTTGGTAAATTATATATTTTAATGTTGTAATAAAGTTTACTGAAGTGTTAACATCTGATTATAAATGTAATATTATGAATATAGCATAGGATTTGGTTGCATTTTTTTTTAATTATCTCACTTTTCTGCTGTTTCTACAAACTTAATTTTAGATTGTTAAATTAATATTTGAATACTTCTTAAAAATCAGTTTGTGTGTGTGTGTGTGTTTAGTTTCTCATCTCAATTTCCCCCCTTAAGAGAGAAGATGAACATGTATGTGTTATTAAATTTGGAATAGAGGCTTCTGAATACATGAGAGCATGATGGAAATGTATGCTGTGCTGATGTTTTGTGAATGGAATCTGATGCATTTTATAGGTATAATATGGGGGGGAGTTGAATTGTAGCTGTATGTATACAGCTCCATAGACATGTAGTTGAATTATGTGGATTCATCTGGAAAAACTATATATACACTCTCTCTCTCCCCCCCCCCTCTCTCCATATGTATGTATGTATGTATGTATGTATGTATGTATGGCATTCAGCTTTGTTCGGGTATTTTCCCACGTCATAGTAGTGGTGCTTTTAAAATTGAAGCAACGTTTCAGCAGAATATCATCTGCCATCATCAGGCTTCTGTATAGTGTTCGTCTGCGAGTTAGACTTTTACAGTGGTTTCAGATTTAAATTTGGGGCAGCCTATTGCTGNTTTGGCTCTTTTTGTATCTTGATTGGCTGGCAACATTGTGTTACTTTATTGGAGGCCTTTAGTGCAGCTTGGCTTCGGGTAAATGGACAGCTATCATTAGTTAGGAAGTTGGGATTCATCTGGGTGCCTGGTTGGGGTGTGTTTGAGCTGGAGGTATCAGGGGGGATCTGTTTGTGCCCAGGTGTTTGCCTGGCTTGTGGTGTGGAGATTTTTTTGTTTGTGAGTGCAGGCTTCCAAATGATTGACAGCCTGGTGGAATCATCTCTTCTGTTCATGCTTTCTGGTCTTTTTTCAATCTCTATGGCTTCTCTGATGATTCTGTGGCTGGGGTTTTCTATAGTGGCTAGGGTTTTGGTGCCATTGAGGTTGATGCTGTGACCTGTGGCTTCCATGTGTTGGACTAGTGAGGAAGTGTGTTCCAGCTTTTTGACTGCATTTTTGTGTTCCTCCAGGCGGGTACTTATTCTTCTATTGGTCTGTCCAATGTATGTGGCCGGGCATGATGCACAGGGGACTTCGTATATGCCTTGGTTTCCAGGTCAATTTTATCTTTGGGGTTTCTGAGGATGGCTGCTATTTTTCTGTCTGTTTTGAAGGCAGTCTTGATGTGATGTCTGTGTAGTATCTTACTAATTTTGTCTATAGTACCTCTTATGTAGGGCATCACTATATCTATATATATAGGATAGCACCAAATATAAAACAGAAACAGGCTGTGAAAGCCTGACTCACAGACGAACACAATACAGAAACCTGATGATGGCAGATGAGATTCTGCTGAAACGTCGCTACAACTTTAAAAGCACAACTATAATGATGTGGGAAAATACCTGAACAAAGCTGAATACTATACATATATACATACATACATATTTCACAAAATGTGATTATAGATTTAGTATTGTTTTAAATTAATAATCATCAAACCTTTCCTCAGATATATTGATTAATTGATGACACTTTAAATTAAGTTCCATTTTCTTTTTTCTCTCTCTCTTTCTCTGATGTCTTTTTTATTAAATGTTTTTTTTTTGGTAAGACCCAAAATGCTCTTCAGCTCCATGAGAGGATTCAATCTTCTAGTATGGATGCCAAGTTGGAAGCACTGAAAGATTTAGCCAGTTACTCACGTGATGTAACATTTGCCCAAGAATTTATCAATCTAGATGGGATTTCACTCTTAACACAAATGGTTGAAAGTGGCACTGAGTAAGTATTCTGTTGTAACTCTACTACTGTTTTTTGTACATTTTTCATAATTATCTTAAGGTAAGCTTTGCAAATTTATTCATTGGACCATATTTTGAAAAATGAGTGACCTGATCCCTCGTTCTATTGAAACCAATTAAATATGTAAGTGAAATATGTTAGAAAGAATTGGTACTTTGGTGAAATTTAAGATAATTGATTTATCAAGAAGCCAAGAAGAACAGAGTTGGAAGGACCATAGAGTTCTACTCATCCAACCCCAGCTCAAACAAGAAGACCCTATGCCATTCTGGACAAAAAGCTGTCCAATGTCTTCTTTAAAATCTCCAGTGGCATCCACAACTTCTGGAGGCAAGTTGTTCCACTGACTAATTGTTCTCATTGCCAGAAAATTTCTCCTTAGTTCTAGATCGGTTCTCTCCTTGAATAGTTTGCATCCATTGCTTCTTGTATTGCTTTCAGGTGCTTTGAGAATGGAAATTGACCTCCTTTTTGTTGTGGTAACCCCTCAGATATTGGAAGATGTTCTCACTCTTAATCCTTCGTTTCATTAAACCACACATTCCTGTCCATTTGAAAATAATGAGACTACACTACATATTTTTGATAGCTTGTTTCCCCAAAAGCAGTCTTATTTATGATTGTAACCTACTATAGAAAATCCTGACATTGAGCCTAACAGAAATCCAAAATTTCTATTAGTAAAGTCATGAAAGTTTCTTGAATATAGATTAGATGCTAATGAAACTGACCTTAGTAGTCTTTAAAATAACTGGGACTTTATTACATTGAAATGAACCAAAGTTGTGGCTAACTTAAGCTGAACCCAGTCTCAAAGTTTTATTTTCATAATCTAGAAAACCAAATATTAGATGTTCCTAGAAAAGCCCAAACTCTGTGATACTGTGAAGTTTTCTAATAAGAAGACAACATCTAAATAATGAGTTTTATGAAATGATGGATAAGTCTGTTGAAAATGATATTACTGGGTGAAATTTATTCATGATTTCTGCTTTGGAACTAAGTAATTTAATCACATCGACATGGAATAAATTACCTACCTTCTAGGTTGGCTTGACTAGACTATGTTAGGTCAGAAAAATAAATAATTTAACAAGGCAAGTTCTCTTTGGGAAGCAATTTCTTAAATTCATTGTGACATATTAATATTGTTTCATACATCACTCACAATTTGAAAATTTTAAATTTTGTATTAAGAAATAGAAAACTATATGCAAATTAAAATAGTCCTTTTACTTATTTAATTTAGACAACAAAGTCTAGATATATTTTTATAATATGTAGTTACACATTTTATGTATTCTAATTAATACAATCCACATTATGAAGACAAAAAAAGATAATATAGCTATTCCAACCAAGTTTTCAATAGCTTCAATCCATTAAAAATTAAACACAGTTTGGGGCAAGCCAAATACATCATCACCTCATAGCTATTCCTGTCACATAATTAATTTGACCCCACAAATTAATTTGACACCCCCCCCCCATGAAAACAGCATCATTGGGATTGAGGGAGATGCTCACCTTCTACTTACTCTGACAAAATTGAACTGAAACCTTCCAAATCATAATTACTTCAGGAAAAAGACTTCTAAAAGGTCACTGCAATCACACAGAAATAAGGATGCTGCACGCTGCAGTGGCATACAAATACAGTTAAAACTGCATTATATTTTTCTTTGTTAGTTATGAATCCCTTAGTTTTACTTGTAAGAGAATTACTCATGGAAAACTGAGATTTAGCAATGGCACCTGTCCAATCCTTCAGTCCCAACAAAGAATAGAAGTTATTTATTGTCAATTTAAAAATAGGATTTATTTTACATAATAAATGTTTTACAGTATTTGGGAAGAAGTAGGTTGAACGTTTATGCATGATAGTTTTAGAATTGCACAGTTGAACTAATTTCTATGCTATCTCTAAAAAGGACCAACAGAGAAAGCTCTGGCATCTTCAACATGGTTTTGCTACGCTAGGTCTTGACAACTTTTACTTTGGAAATAAGTAATTCAAGTATTATCAGGGATGAAATAGGATTGTCCCATTTTATGGATTAAGTATTTTGAGAATATCTCTAAAGCTGATGAGCATCATTTTTAATTTACCATTGAGAACTGCAAGGATCATATTTGGAATCAAGTTCGGAAGGAAGGGTACATTTTAAAAAATAAATTAATACAATTCTTCAAAATGTTCATGTTTGCAACTTTTTCAAAAGTGCAAATTAGCCAGTCAAATGGGATGAAGGGAGTTATAGTATAATACTTCTGAAGAAAAAGCACAGGCTGGATAAGACTGTGAAAAGTGATTGTTATTTATAAATTCATACTAGATTTTTTTTAATGTATATATCTTTTTATTATGACAATATTTAAAATTATAGCGGAAGAACTGAGCTTGGAGTGGAAGACTGGGATTTTATGCCTTCTTTCCCAAAAGTTCTTTGGACTTTCACACTCTGAAACTGCTTCCAGCATGGCACTTATCTTCCAGGGACCACTGCCCTAACCCTAAGATGTCAGAGAACTAAGGATATTGCAGCTTATGTTTCCCTTGTAGCAGATAAAGGAAGAGGATTTCAATAATGCTGCTTCCTGGCAGTGGTGGGCTGCAAATTTTTCAACAACTGGTTCTTTGGCTGGACAGTCATGGCTGGTTGGTTATTTGACTGAGTGGGTGACATCATTCATCATACCCAACCCTCCTCCCAGCCAGTTGCCTCAAAGGAAGAGGTAGGATTCAGTCCATTTGGGCTAATCCCACCACTAGCTGGCCTCACTCCTGCCCATTTTTGGCCTGTTTTGGGGTCATTTCAAGCCATTTTTGGAGCCATTTTTAGGTGGCTTTTTGGCCATCTTCAGGTCGAATGTTGTGCTGTTTTCTGGGCCGCTTTTCAGGCCATTTTTGACTTGGAAATAGCCCTGAAAATAGCCTGGAAAATGGCCTGAAAAAAGGTCCTGAAAACACCCCCCAAAACAGGCTGTTTTATAGGCTGTTTTCTGGGTTGTTTTCAGATTGTTTTTCAGGCCATTTTTTGGCCTGTTTTCAGGCTACTTTTTGGGCCATGTTCAAAAATGGCCCTGAAAATGCCCCCCCCCCCAAGGCCTGAATATTTGGGTAAATATTCTTGTTAAATATATATATATTTGTAATGTTATTTTTCTCTCTCTCTCCCTCCCTCTTTTTAGAGTGAATCCATCTAGACAGAATTTTCCAGGAGGCATGGTTTAGATTCTTTATTACCAATTGTACAATCATATTTTATTCTCTATAAGTTGTCCTAACTGGATTTAAAAGCAAATACACTTCTTTTATGTAATTAGAGGTTTTGCCAGATATGCCACAAACGAATTGTCTCATGAAAGCTCGGAAAAATTCATCTCAGCTGGAAATGACTCCTGGCAAATATAAGATTGCACATTCAGCAAGTATTACGTTTTGTGGTGTAGAGAATTCTAAAAGGAACTGCTGTTCTTTTGGTAGAAAGCCAGCTCTATAATACAGAGCCCCATTGGGACCAAACAGTGAGCATATTGTGGTAAACAAACGCTTGAGCAATCATCTTTTCATTATTATTTCATAGTTCTGTATTGCCATTGCTTTTCAATTATTTTCCCCCTTATATTAAAATTAAGTATGAACAAAAGTTTGTGGTTAATTGTTAATGCTGCCTGAATTATTGAACATGGTGCATTTTTATATTATTTGAATTATGTGGCTTTTTTATATTATAAGGAATTCAGTTTTGTCAAAATAACACTCTGAATTGTTGGAATACATCTAGCCTGATAATTTTAAAACATCAGTCATCATTCACTATCTACAAATGACAAATGTGATGTTAATTTTCAGAGCAACGTGCAAAGTTATGTCTTACCTGTTCTATCGCCAAGCAAGAGTCATATGAATTCATGTTATTTCTCTTGTTCATGTGAAGTGTCAACATATAAAATAGTGAATAGATTACTTATTCTTCCAATCTGATATAATGAAAAGTGTCATAAAGATCTGGAAGCATTTTCTAAAATAAACCTATATTTTTATTTATTCAATTTATTGGCTGTCCATCTTATCATAGGCTAACTCTGGGAGGCTTACAATGTTAAAAGGATAAAGCTATACAAACCAATACACAATATGAATAAAATATTATAAACCAATGAAAATATAAATAATCCACTCTAACTAAATAGGGAGGCAGTAAGATGGGTGAAGGGAATATTTTATATTTTAGTTTGATTTAAATATTATAAGGCACTCAGTATATATAGCACAATAGAAGACACTGTTGCTGGTCAATAGTTATAGCCTAGGAGATGTTAGTATCAAGAGAGGAATCTTTCAAGGAAATTCATAATTGTTTCTTACTGCACTGATTTCTCTGTCAATAATATTGAATAACTCAGGCCATGGTTACAAACATCAAAAACATCTGTCAGGCTATCCCACCTCCATCTGCAGCTATATGAAAAGATTATCTGAAAAGAATCCCTAATCAACACTGTCAAGAATATCATCACATTGGAGTTTGGACTGGACAAATGTGCCACCTTCACCATCAGTAGGGGGAAAGTGAAAACTAAAGGATCCTTATACTCAAAAATGGTCAACCCATACTAGCAGTCTCTAAGAATTTCTCTCTCTTTCATACACACACACACACACACACACACACACACCCCTCCCTATCCCATCTATACACTCTCTCATACACACACCTTTTCCCCCTCCCCCCTCTCTATCCCATACATACGCACCCTTTTTCTCAAAGAATCCATTAGTTTGAAAATCCTAGCTTCATCCACTTGTGTATCACTGTAATTCCAAAAGCTCATTCATTGTAGCTCTTTGCTATGGAAGGGGATAAAAAATTGTGAATAAATTTTTATCCTTGATAATTCTGCTAAAAGTTTGTAACATTTTCAGCACTTAAAAATTCAGTACGTCAGCACTTTTTTGTTTAATTTATTTTCCACACAATAAATCTTTGTTGAGTGGATTTCCACTTCTTTCAAATATTTTTAACTCATATTGTTATATATTTGAGTCTGTTTCACTTGAATGATTGCCAAATGTGTTTTACTGGTTGTGTGTTATTAGACTTTATAGTAACTCTTAGCTAAATTCAAACAGACAATGTCTTTATGTTTCTCCTTACCTGAAACTTTTTAATTTTTTGTAGACGATATCAGAAATTGCAGAAGATAATGAAGCCCTGGTAAGAACCTTGATTGGCTTATGACCCTGCAAACTTCCTCTTCTTTCCATGATTATATTTCAAGCCTTCTTGCTGATTTTATTTATTGAAATACCTATGCATATTTTCATCCAGTACATTTTCTGCTTCTCTTTACTGTTCTTTTAGTCCTATTTGCCACAATTTTATTATGATCCTTTCTTATTTTTAATTTTTCATTGCTTATATAGAATGGATACCTTATATTCCTGTGGCTAAATTTTTGCTAGTGCTTTTGTAGTTACTTGAGTGATAATTTATTTTATAAATCATTGTATATACTTAATAGTGCATGACCATAAATCATGAACATTTTAATTTCTAACATGTGGCAGCTGGAAATGATGGAGGTTGAAATTCAACATAGTTTCAAAATATCAAATCAGTGAACACTATTTTCAAATATTTCAAATTCCCAGAGGTTGTGGGAGGAGCTGCTGGCTGCTTGTGAAGGAAGCAGAGGGTGAGTAGAAAGGAGAGAGGCAGTTTGAATTGCTTCCATTGCATTTCAAATTCGCAGAGGTTGTGGGAGGAGCTGTTGGCTGCTTGTGAAGGAAGCAAAGGGTGAATAAAAAGGAGAGAGGCAGTTTGAATTGCTTCCATTGCATTTCAAATTCCCAGAGGTTGTGGGAGGAGCTGTTGGCTGTTTGTGAAGGAAGTAGAGGGTGAGTAGAAAGGAGAGAGGCAGTTTGAATTGCTTCCATTGCATTTCAAATTCCCAGAGGTTGTGGGGAGAGCTGCTGGCTGCTTGTGAAGAAAGCAGAAGATGAATACAAAGGAGAAAGATAGAATTATATAACTATGAACCAAGAATACCAATAATACATTTAGGGTAAGTTCGCTTGAGATTGTGATTTTATTTTATTTCAAAATGGCTGGCTTAGTTCAGCATAATACTTGTTTTACAGCTGTCTTTCACAGTACTCTTTTCAAACTTGAATACTGTCCTCTTTGTAAAAAAATTACCAGTCTACATGGACAGATTATGTATCTAGAATCTCTAATCTGTGCTCTCTAAGCAGAAATTAGGCGCCCAATCCAGCCATCTATTGAGCTGCCATGCTACCAGCCCCCACTACCACAAAGATCCTACAGGAAAAGGGCAATATGGACAACCATGGGATCTGGCAGGGTGAGAGCTGTGGACCATAAACACAAAATATTTGCTGTGTCCCAGCATAACAGATACAGTGCCCTTGCTGACCTTAATAGGGACATTAAAGTAACAGGTCAAGGTAGTTGTGATAATGATAACTCAAATAAGCCGATGATCATGGTCCTAGAAGAAGAATTTATTTTGGAAAGGAGAAAGTGTGAATCAGGAATTACGCACCCGTCACACAAGAAGTGCAAGGCATCCAAAAAGAGAAGCCACCTTTTGGTTGGGGACTCAATTGTAAGGGAGGTAAATTAGGAAAGGATACTGAGGTTTTGAAAGAGGTCAGGTGTCTACCAGGTGCCTCTGCCAGCAGGGACAAGAAGCGTATTCTTAGGATAGTCAAGAACGCCAGCAATGATAATGCTATTGTATAATAGTTGATGCTATTATACACCTTGGTACAAATGATCTGTCCCAGAAGGATGTACTTTCTGTTCAGAAAGACTTCCACAGCTTGGGGTATAAACTTAGTAATATGGTCTGTAGGCTTATCTTTTCAGAGGTTCTACCAGTATATAAGGAACAAAAAGGGAAAGGGCAGCGTGTAGCAGAGTTTAATGTGTGGCTAAAGGAGTGGTGTAAAAGGGAAGGTTTTGGTTTTATTAGTCACGATGTCTGCCGCTGATCTAATGAAAAACTGTACAAAAGAAATGGTTTGCATCCATCAGAGAAAGGGACTGAGTTACTTGGCATTAAATTCGCAGATTTCCTGGATAAACATTTAAAATGAACAGCGGGGACAGAGAATTAATGGATACAAAACATTTCTGTGCCCAGCAACCTAAAATTAATAAGGATACCAGAGCATGCAAAATAGATGTTTGTGCAGGTAAGATTATCAACCTTGATGCCAACCAAAACCAAGCATTTTATAGTGAGTGCCACATCATGTGCATTAATCAAACAGGTGGCTAGAAAGTAGGGGCAGGCAGGCAGAATACATGTTATGTAGACAGTAATCACAGTGTCAAACATAAAGATCTCAAGTGCCTATATACAAATACACAAAGTCTGGGGAAAAAACAGGGTGAACTCGAACTACAAAAAGATGAAGGTGGATATGATATTGTTGGAATAACAGAAACTTGGTGGGATGAAACCTGGAACATACTGGTGGAAGGATACACATTGTTCAAAAAAACCAGACCCCATAAAAGAGGAGGTGGAATTGCAACCTAAAATTAATAAGGACACCAGAGCATGCAAAATAGATGTTTGTGCAGGTAAGATTATCAACCTTGATGCCAACCAAAACCAAGCATTTTATAGTGATTGCTACATCATGTGCATTAATCAAACAGGTGGCTAGAAAGTAGGGGCAGGCAGGCAGAATACATGTTATGTAGACAGTAATCACAGTGTCAAACATAAAGATCTCAAGTGCCTATATACAAATACACAAAGTCTGGGAAAAAAACAGGGTGAACTCGAACTACAAAAAGATGAAGGTAGATGTGATATTGTTGGAATAACAGAAACTTGATGGGTTGAAACCTGGAACATACTGGTGGAAGGATACACATTGTTCAAAAAAACCAGACCCCATAAAAGAGGAGGTGGAATTGCAACCTAAAATTAATAAGGATACCAGAGCATGCAAAATAGATATTTGTGCAGGTAAGATTATCAACCTTGATGCCAACCAAAACCAAGCATTTTATAGTGAGTGCCACATCATGTGCATTAATCAAACAGGTGGCAAGAAAGTAGGGGCAGGCAGGCAGAATACATGTTATGTAGACAGTAATCACAGTGTCAAACATAAAGATCTCAAGTGCCTATATACAAATACACAAAGTCTGGGGAAAAAACAGGGTAAACTCGAACTACAAAAAGATGAAGGTAGATATGATATTGTTGGAATAACAGAAACTTGGTGGGATGAAAACTGGAACATACTGGTAGAAGGATACACATTGTTCAAAAAAACCAGACCCCATAAAAGAGGAGGTGGAATTGCACTGTTTGTAAAGGACCACTATATTGCTTCAGAAATGCATGAAACCAAATATGAAAACCTCCTAGAATGCATATGGGTCAATATAAAAGAAAAAAAGAATGACATGGCCATCAGTGTATATTATAGACCACCCAATCAAGCAGAAAAAATAGATGTCCTTTTTGCCAACCAACTAACAAACATATGCAGGAAACAAAAACAATAGTAATGGGGGACTTCAATTATCCTGATATCAATTGGAAAACTAATTGTGTACCGTGATAAATCAAACAAGTTCCTAACCAACCTAGCTGACAACTTTGTTGTCCAAACTAGAGGGACAGCCATACTGGACTTAATTCTTACAAACAGAGAAGAAGCGATAGAGAGAGTTGAAACTGCAGGAACCTTAGGTGAGAGTGACCATGTCATACTAGAATTCAACAT
>BHEV01031414.1:0-13187 GCA_004319985.1 Emydocephalus ijimae | reverse complement strand
GACCATTTTCACCCTCCCAAGGGCCCGGAGGCTTCCCCGGGCCTCTGGGAGGGTGAAAAGAGCCTCCCCCAGGCTCTGGAGGCCGACAGGAAACCAGAAACAGGCCCATTTCCAAACTTCCAGTACTTCAGGGAGGGCCGTTTTTCACCCTCCCAAGGATCTGGAGGCCTCCCCCGGACCTCTGGGAGGGCGAAAACAGCCTTTCCCAGGTGTTGGAGGCCCTCCGGAAGCCAGAAACAGGCCAGTTTCCAGACTTCCGGAAGGCCCATTTTCCCCCTTCCAGAGCCTCCGTGAGGGCTTACCTCCATTGAAAATGGGCAAACCAGATATAACTTTAACATCATGTTTGGTCAAACCGCCCACCCGAGTCCAGGGTTCAAGCCATCACTGCTCAAGCCATTCACTAAAGAATGTAATTCTTCACTGCACAACATTACCTGCAATAGCTTAATTACTTTTTGTAAGCAGTGAAACAACTGACGCATGGATCTATCAATGACTATTAGCTACAATAGCTATATTTTACCTTTAAAATTAGACTGAATAATCTTGTAAGGGCAAGCAAACTGGCTGGGTGATTTGAGTCAGTCTCTTTCTTTCTTAGCACAAACTTCCTCCCAGGGTTGTTGCTGTGAGAGAAAAAAAATAGGTTAAGACCATTAGATAGGCTTGCCACCTTGAGTTATTTATAAAAATAATAAGGGCTTCAAAATAAATAAATGAATAAAATATGGGGGTGGGAGAAGGGAGGGATGACAATAACATCCATAAAAGTGATCAGATCTGGGTTGCAAGGATTGAGATTAACACTAGATGGCAGCAGAGAAATTGCTCTAGTGGTCACCTGGATTTTTGCAACCAGAGCTAGTAGCTCTAAGTACCCCATTTACTTATAAATATCCCTGACTAAAGTATGAAGCAGTTGGAATAATTTTGTTCATCCCAGTTTTTAAATCCTGAGCATCTACTAGCATGCGTGCTTGATCCTTGCATGAGCCTTGAAAGTAAGTGTGTGTCTTTGTGTCTGTGTGTGCACACCACAGCTTTTTAGCCTGCAGACAGCATAACTAAATCTCTGCAACTGCTGAGTGATAATCCTATAATCCAGGCTATCCCAAACAGCCAATATTAGCCACATGGTACAATACTGCAATGTTTCAGGCATCCTAATTACTGCAATTAAAAACCATTGAAAGCACAGAATTATGTACGCAGTGAGCCTCCTTAAAAAAACTGTAACATGAACTTCTATAACATCTGTTTCTCCTCTCAGCTTTCTGAAAAGAGATTGTTGCTTGCTCTCTCTTTCCTTTTTGCTTTTGTTTTTAATTATGTAAAAGATTCTAACTGTTGATTTATTACGCCCAGAACAAATTGTGTCTTTGGAACATGCTGCACTTCAATTACTTGGCTTAGCATTGTCAATACATATGCAAGGCCCAGCAGTCAATTCAGCCCCTGAATAGATAATATACGAACAATGTATTACGTTTAATATAGATTAATGTGAGTTGCTTCCCTCTGCATGTATGTACACAGGTACAAATAATTAAGATTAATTTCCACCAGATATAATGGCCTTCATTGTACATGGTGCCATAAAACTCTTCTTTAATAGCTGTTAATTAGATGTATTTGCATTCACGGTGAAATTCTGATTAGTCTTGTTCCCTTACAACAGCCCCCGCCAACATCATCCATAGGGCTTTGTGTTTAGAAAAAGATTTACAACAAGGGAGTTGCTGGCAGGCGATAACGTTTGGGAGCCAAACACAGCTGCTAGGGATACCCGAAAAATACATTGAAAAGCACCGGAAGCTAAATGATTGGAGGATCATACTTGTGCTGCAAAAATCTGAATGACCACTAGGTGGCAGTCAAGAATTACAGTTTTGTGGACTATTTGGTACCGTTTAATTTAATCTCTCCCTCCCTCCCTCCCTCTGTCTGTCTCTGTCTCTCTCTTCTGAATGTGGGATTGCTTGTCAAGCTACTAAAAAGAAGTCAGGTGTGGGATACCATATTTTTCTATTAAAAGCACTACCCTCAGCACTTTTCATAAATATATGCATACACATAATTTTTATTAATATCATCAGGATATAAAATACAAATGGAAATAATACGAAAGGTAATATGAAAATGAGGAGAAAATGGAGAAAAGAGAAATGTGTGGAAAGAAAAAGAAAAAACGTTAACTTTCAACTCTTTTCAGCACAGTAGGATAAAAGTATTAAAATTACAACCTCAACTTTTCACTTTTGCATGCTTAGGACATACTAACCATTTCTATAACAAGAAACTCAGATCAGCAAATCCCAGAGTTTCATTGTTTTTCTATATTGAGCATGATTTCTAAGTACAGGTAGTCCTCAACTTAGGAACACAATTGACCCCAAAATTTCTGTTGCTAAGTGAGACAGTTGTTAAATGAGGAAATCCCTGCAGTTGTTACATTAGTAACACAGTTGTTAAGTTAATGTGGCTTCCCCATTGACTTTGCTTGGTAGAATGTCTCAAAAGATGATCACATGACTCAAGGACAATGCAACCATCATAAATATGAGTCAGTTTCCAAGTGCTGCAATGGTCATAAGTGTGAAAAATGGTCATAAGTCACTTTTCTCAGTGCCCTTGTAACTTTGAATGGTCATTAAATGAACTATGGTAAGTCGAGGACTACTTGTAGACTGCTCACAGCCCTTTGAGGTAATCCAGGTCAGGCAAAAGAATTACAAGAAATATTAGAAATCTATTTAGATTTGTTTATTTTATTTTATTTCCATTTCTATTCCATTCCATTTCGGAGTTCCCTATGTCCCTCATAGAAGGGAAGATGAGGGATGTACAAAAACATATAAAATATAAAGTCACATAAAAAACCAATTAAATACAAGGATAAAATAATTAAAATTTACAATTTTATTGATTCAGGCTCTATTATAATGGTATCTTTAAGGCCTGGTTATTTTTTTCTTCCCTCCCTCTCATATCAAAGACAATCAAGAAATTTCATGTTTCTTTCTCACACATTCTTGTTTTCCCAGACTGAGCTCATATTTTGCTGATGGTCTCTGAGTATCTTCTCCAACATCTTTTCTGAGTTTTTTTCCTCACATCTTTAGATTTTATTAGAAGAACCCTTGACTGTTTCACTTGTCTCCTTACTTCGCACTTTCTTTGGAGTTTTACCTGCAACTTTTAAAGTGGGAAAAAACTCTAAAAGCCCTGACTTACTGATGCTTTTTAGATATGATGGATGGAGTCTCTATCTCTAAATATTCACATCTGGAGACACTTTTGAAGAGTTATGTGGCTCACTTTTAATGCCACTCTGATTATTGGAAATATCACGATCGTCATCACTGGAAAAAGAAAACTAGCTTAATTGGGTCTTAGTATGATTCAGAAGGCCTTTCTAGGACTCTTACATTTTCAAACCAAAATCTGGAGGATGGTTATGTAGAGAAAGAATATATTATGTCATTCCCAATGCATTCAGGGACTATCTTTTAAGAGCTATAAATGTTAATAAACCAAGCAATTGAAATATGCTCATCTCCTTCTGACAATCTTCTCAGATATAAAGGAGCAGATAACTCTCTTCACAGGTAAAACAGAGTTTTGAAGAAAGTTAAACTCAGAAGTTTGTTGTCAAGCACCAGGGAAATCAGGAGATTCAGGCAGTTCAAATGAGTACTTTATAAAGATTTATTGCAAGCTTAAGCTCACTACAAGAATCTGACCAACTAACAGTCAAGGGAAATGAGTGGGAATTAAGAGAAGCATTCAAGGTGGGCTGGGCTTAAATCTCTTGTGAACGCACAGGAACTCATGACTTAGGATGCATTTGACTCCTCCCTTGGGCTCAGCTTGGTCATCCCCTACATTTGTATCATCTATTGAAAATAGATCCACTCCTCTTATTAAATATCCACAAGTTCACTGTGATACCTGGACTACAGAATCTTATACACAGACAAGTCAAGATGGTTTCTCATATAATTGGGAACTGGTATGCTGAAGAGAAACTTCCAAGTTATAAGAAAGTCTCGGAGGCTGAAACATATGATTAATGGTTTCAGGAATCAAGTATGTCTAGTCTTATGAAGAGAAGGACTAGGGGTGACATGATAGCAGTCTTTCTTTATTTGAGAGGCTGTCACAAAGAAAAGGAGAACAACCTATTCTCTGAAGCAGAGACAAGGGGCAAGACAAGAAGTAACAGATGGAAACTGAGAGACATCTAACCTAGATCTAAGGAGAAATTTCCTGACAGTGAGAACAATTAATCAGTGGAACAGCTTGCTTCCAGAATTTGTGGATACTCTAGTACTGGAAGTTTTAAAGAAGAGATTGGAAAGCCAATTATCTGGAATGGTATAAGGTCTCTTGATTGGGCAGAAGATTGGAGTAGAAGAACTCCAAGGTCCCTTCCAACTCTTATTTTGTATTATCTGCAAGCTCACTTGCATTGGAGATAGCCTTTTGTACCTCAGTAATTGCTTAAAGTCCTGAAGTACACGGCCACTATTTTCATCCTCAAACTCTTAAAATCCAATTTCCATTGTCCCAATTGCTGCCATTGCTAATAATGGTACACAGCATCTGCCAATCAGTTAGTGCTCTACCTCACTTTTTATCCTGATCCCTTGGATTGTCCATTAAATAAATGGTGGAAAGGAGGTGAAGGACCTTCACTTGATTGTGTGGGGATCCAAGGAGCTGAGAGATACAATAAGGCAAAATAAATAAATAATAATAATAATCCCTGCCAATGGCAGGCCACTTTGCCTGTGAAAACAGTGTGAAACTTTTTTTTATTGATTTCTCCTGAGCTACAACTGAGCTGGAAATTAACTGCAGGAGAGTGATAATGGTGTGATAAGATAATGGCATATTGGCTTCCCTGGAGTTAACCAGATACCAGAAAAAAAGTAAAGGAACAGATTGCATTTGAGGTCTCTTCCCCAAGCGGAGTGGAGTAAAATGCTAGGTAGAAGCTGGGAAATAAGGTCACAGTGGGCACTCTTTCAAGGAAGAGGAGGAGGAGGAGAAAGGAGGGAGGGAGGGAGACAAAGGAGAAGGAGACACATAAAGAATAATCTTGCTGTAAGTGAGGGAAGGAAAATGTAATCAGGCTTCCTGAATGCAGTGAGGAGCTAGATATTTTGAAATGTATGTTGCATTGGGGATGCATGCAGTCCAGAAGATACCCAGAAATGACATCCTGCTGAGATAATTCTGAATCAAATGTTAATGACATATACTAAAGTTACAAGTAATGTCCTCATTCAGCAGGAAGTGGAAAATGACATATTTTGCAAACTCGGAGGTAGCATGGCAGTTCTTAGCTAGCTGGTTTGTGTTCTTGACAAATGCATATACTAATAGATTCCTACATCACTCCTGGTAACCAAGAGGTTAACAGCAGTAGGCCAGACAATTTTCCTTGCATTTGAAAACTAGGAGAAACATTCTTGAGTATCTTTATTATCATTTGTATTAATGAGATGTTCAGAAAATATTTTCCTAGATCTTGCCCAGTTATCATTATCAAACAAAACAATAAAAAGAAAGCTTTAAAATCAGAAAATAACAGCAACAAATAAAACAGTATGCAAGAGCCAAGAAGATAAATTACTAAAGTTAAATAATAGATTATCATATATATTTTTAAATGCCCAAGAAAAATATTTATCTGGTAGAAAAGAATGTTGGCATCACCCAAGCTTTTGTGCAAAAAAGTTTCCCTAACCAGAAAAATATCATTTTTTTCCTCAAATATTTGTTCCTAAATATCTGGATGAAGGACCGCAAGATGTGGGTGGAACAATATTTTTAAAAAGAAATTAAAAGGACAAGACAGGGTATAATTAATATTCCTTTATGGTTTGGAATAAACTAATAGTTTAAAAAAAAAAATCTCTGGGAGTTAAAGGGATGTTTTGCCCAAAACAGTGTGGTGTTTTGTTCCTTTCCTTTGCAATAAGAAAAATTGTTGACATAATAAAAGAGTGGCTTAAGAAACAGCCTGTTTCTTGTGTGAGCAGTCCAAAATACTTTTCTAACCTTTCTTAACTTGGAAGGTGCAATTCACATCCTCCTCTGTAATATTAGACTTCCTGTATGATGAAATTGGTGGTCTATATCAGTTGGACAGAACCAGGTGGAGGAAAGGATGGATTAAACAAGAGATCAAATGTGTTCTTAACATAAATATATTAACTCTATCCAGTAATAACTTCAGTAGGCTTTGTGGTACATCTAAAGCATCCCCCAGAAATCCCATTTCCCAGCGATATATTTGTTAAACACTCATGTCAGCCTTTTTCTCTTCTTGGCAAATAAGAAAGAGATATAAAACGTATGTTTTACCAAATGCATGATGGGCTGGGAAAAAAGGACTTCAGCCGAATGTATGAAATATGACCTATATGATCCCATCAAGAAGAAACAGTACTGGATGATTTGAAGAAAGGCAGTGGATGAGTATAAAGCAAGTGGATAATGCAACAAGAAGCACTTGAGTGTGCTGACAGATCGGGTTTAAAAACTGACAAGGAGTGCAGAAATCAGGAAACTGGGGGCTGGTATAATAGAATGCAGAAGACTTAAAAAAAAAACTATCCAAGAAAAACCATATATAGATATATCATCTTTCTCAGGAAATAAGAATGAGAATAAATATCTATAGAATATTATTAGGCCAAAGTCAGGTGGAATGTCTCATCTAAGAGCTCTATGGATGTTTGGAGGTAATGATTTAATTTATATGCCTCATTCCTCCTGGGACCCTTCACCTTATGGAATGTCCCAAAGTTGCTTTTCCAAAAAGTAACTGGGCTTTCTTCTTCTTTCCTTTGAAAACATTTTCCATCTCATCCAAGAAGCTTCTTTAGAACTAGATGATTGAGAAGCCCCATAGACACCTTGTTGAATGTGCTTATTTGGGTGGAATAATACAGTCTCCACAAACATAGTACTTAGGAGGATAATTGACAGTTCTGTTCAGGTGCTGCCTGATTAAAACTACTGAATTCTTTCTGCATGAGGAACAGTACTGGAAAGACACACCTTCCTGAAAGAGTAAGACATGGCCCCTAGCAGGCACCATGTGTCACATATCAAGAAGCCAGGAAAAGCACCAGGGCCAGACAAGGTAATTCCTTCTTGCTTAAAAGTCTGTGCTGACCAATTGGCCCCCATCTTCGACTGAATCTTCAATAGATCACTAGAGATGTGCTATGTTCCTTCCTGCTTCAAACGTTCTACCATCATCCCAGTGCCAAAGAAGCCCTCCATCAAGGAACTAAATGACTACAGACCAGTTGCTCTAACATCGGTAGTTATGAAAATCTTTGAAAGGCTTGTGCTGTCCCACCTGAAAACCATCATGGATCCATTGTTAGATCCCATGCAGTTTGCATACCGAGCAAATAGATCGACAGATGATGCTGTTAACATGGCTCTGTATTACATCCTACAACACCTTGAATCTCCAAATACCTACGCAAGGGTCCTCTTTGTAGACTTCAGTTTAGCATTCAATACCATCATTCCAGACACTCTTCTAATTAAATTAAACCAACTAGTGGTATCTGAACACACTTGTAAGTGGATCATAAGCTTCCTAACAGACAAGAAGCAGTAGGTGAAGCTAGGCGGAATCACACCCGATACCTGTACAATCAGCACAGGGGCCCCCCGAGGCTGTGTGCTATCTCCACTTCTCTTCTCCCAATATACCAATGACTGCATCTCAAACGATCCATCTGTTAAAATACTGAAGTTTGCTGATGACACAACAATAATTGGTCTCATTCTAGACAAGGATGAATCTGCAAACAGACAGGAGGTTATACAACTTGCCTCTTGGTGTAACCAGAACAATCTGGAACTGAACACACTCAAAACCATAGAAATGGTGGTAGACTTTAGACAAAACCCTCCTGTACTACCACCTCTTACAATACTAGACAACACAGTATCAACAGTAGAGACCTTCAAAGTTCTACTATATCACATGACCTAAAATGGACACCTAACATCAAAAACATCATCAAAAAAGCACAACAAAGAATGTTCTTTCTGCGCCAACTCAGAAAGCACAAACTGCCCAAGGAGCTGCTGATCCAGTTCTACGGAGGAATTATTGAGTCTATCATCTGCACATCTATAACTGTCTGGTTTGGTTCTGCAACCCAAGAGGACAGACACAGACCAGAGGATAATTAGGACTGCAGAAAAAACAGTTACTATCCACCTGCCTTCAATTGAGGACCTGTATACTGCACAAGTCAAAAAGAGGGCTGTGAAAATATTTACAGACCCCTCACATCCTGGACATAAACTGTTTCAACTCCTTCCCTCAAAACGACGCTATAGAGTACTGCACACCAGAACAACTAGACACAAGAACAGTTTTTTTCCCAAAAGCCATCACTCTGCTAAACAAATAATTCCCTCAACACCTTTCAACTATTTACAAAGTGTACACTACTATTACTGTTAATCTTCTCACCACTCTTTATCACCATCCCCTCCCACTTGACTGTTTCCTCGTATGATTTGATTGTTGATTGTACCCTTTGACTATCATTAAGTGTTGTACGTTATGATTCTTGATTCTTAACGAATATACCTTTTCTTTATGTATACTGAGAGTATTTACACCAAGACAAATTCTTTGTGTGTCCAATCACACTTGGCCAATAAAGTATTCTATTCTATTCTAAGTACGTGTAACTGAGATGTTTCATGCACCATCCTGAGACCTTGCAAAAAGAAGAAAACAATTGTAGCAATTCTATTCAAATGCATGTTAATAGAAATTAACTTTTAAATAAAAGAAATCACTGGCTATGTAATCTTTACTATGTCTTTGATTTTCCACAAAGTGTGTCCCAAGCCACTCCAAGACCTAATGCAGCCTTCAGCTCCCTGCCACATAAGTGTGACAAATTTCTCATAAATACTCTGTGAATCATTTTAAAAAAGGCACATGTAAATAACAAATGGAAACATTTCAAAATAGAGCTTCAATTTAAAAGCACGCTCATTAACACTATAAAGACATGCCGTCTATCTCTATG
Organism: Emydocephalus ijimae; assembly: GCA_004319985.1. Lineage (NCBI taxonomy): Eukaryota > Metazoa > Chordata > Lepidosauria > Squamata > Elapidae > Emydocephalus > Emydocephalus ijimae. Next base: position 4,092 of record BHEV01031414.1, on the reverse strand, counting down.
GTAACTGGGAAAGAATGCTTAAAATGACCTTACTGTGGAATCAAGGCTATGTATGACCCATTTCTTAAAAATACATGGAAGAAAGATTGCCATGTCATATGCCGAATAGGTACATGGAGTTCATACGTACTAAATCACACAATTTATTAAATAAACCAGACAAAGTTCACATAATTTGTTGTACTTTGTGAAAAGTAAATACTATGTTTAATGTAATGTGACAAAGTAGATAGCACATAATCTTCTTTATGTGACCTTAGCTTGGAAATAACTATCTGGAAGATAATTATGTCATTCCTTCATATCTTTCTTTATTACAATTATGAGATCCTAGTTTGCTGTTACTCGCTCTATTATTGGACAAGGAGAAAGAATGCCCACTTATATCCATAGAGATAGGAAGTCAAAGTGTGCATGCTGTTGTGTGGACAGATTTTCACTGTCTTTGTCACTGTATAAGACAGAGGGGGGCACTCATGCTGGTCTGGGACTTGGCAACGTAAGCTAAATAGCAATAAAATTGATGAAATGGATACATGCCTTCCAAAGTCTTTAAATGCTATCACAAAAGCCTGACTTAAGCTAGATAAATAACTCTGCAATCAACATAGTTTGAAGATGATTATGATGATAATGATGAAGAAGAAGAACATCAACATTCAGTTCTGTCTGACTCTTGGGGATTCTATGGGCCAGGTCTCTCCACATCTTCCAATCTTCCATTACTTCTTTTAAGTTTTTCTGTGCTCTGGCTGATGTAAGCTTTGATGGTGAGTTTGAAAGTAGCTGTTTTTAAATGACTTTTGCTGGTGTAAGAGCTCCATTAAATTCAGTGTGAATATCATTCTTGGAGTCATCTTGAATCATGTGACAGGCAGCAAATAAATTTGATAATAATTGTATCTTTCTATCCATCCAGGATTCCATCCACCCCAAGCCAAAGTAACTTGGATGATCAAATGGTGAGCAGTTTTTTAAAAAGTTGTTCCATATGCACATGAGTTGATGTAATAGTTACACTAGGATTGTCCCATGCTAATTATTTATGTTTGATCAAATCTAGAGAATGGATTTGCATGCTACCATTTATCCCTGCTTTCCTTTTTCCTAAGCATTGAAAAGATTTCTCTGGACTTCTGGATTTAAAGATCAGCCAAGTCAAGCTGTAATATCCATTTTGTTTCACCTAATCTTTTGCTCGTGTTAAGTGTGCTTTTTATAATACAATTTGTCTCCAGCCCTATGGCTGGGAGGGCTGAAATACAGTTTCATATATAAATAAATGTGGTTTTATGTATGTGTGATTGCCCAGACCAAATACTCCATGAAAACCCATTAATATTTATTTCCGAAAAGCACAAAACAACACACACACAAACGAATCTGAAGTGCTTCCAGTGATTTAGAAAAGGCCATCCATAAATCCATGTAATTGAGCTGACAATTACTTTAATCATTATTTTAATCACCTTGCTATTTCCAACTTTGAAATATCCCCCTTATTCTCTTCCACATATTTCTTCAGCCTCTCTCGCAGAGCCAAGAGAGTTAAAACCAATATTTGTAGATAAAGAGGTAAACATATTTACATCCGGCGTTTCACACTTTATGCATATGTCATGCAGTGAATAGTTTTGGAGGTATGTTTGTACTATCTCTTCAGAATTTTTACAGTCTGCGGGACACAAAATCTCTATAAAGTGACTTATTGAAATAGAGGCAGATTGGTAAAACCGTTCCTCTCATATGAACTGTGAAGAATGATCCTCTAAATGAAATCAGGAAGGAACTAGACAGAATCTTGTTTAATGGTGTGACAAAATGAATCACTACTATTCCAAGCATCCATCACTGCTAAAAGAGGACCACAAATGATCTGTGAACCACTATATATTGATTACTCATGTACTACAAGTGTCGGATTTAATGTTCACAGACCATGGAAAGGCGGCAGGGACAGATGGTGCCTTAACTCTTCTCTGATAGATTTTAATAGTGAAATATTGATTTCTATCTGGCCAAGGCCTGCTGTTTAGGGGCCAAAGTCATTTGTTGGGTAGAGCTGGACACCCAGCCTGCACAGAGCAATCAATCATTTTTGGCATGGCAGGTGAAATTCTGAACAGAAGCACCTTGGATTCCCAAAGTGGTATCAAAATGCAGCCGGGGGACCCACAGGCACATAGTCCATGCATACGTATGCATACACATAAACACTCAAAGAGAGAGAGAAAGAGAGTCTCATTCTGCAAGTGGGCTTGTAAAGCATTATTAATGATAAGACATGTTTACTGAGAAGAGCCATGGCGAATCAGAGCTGACGTGAAATAGGCTGGGAGGCTCAATGAGAAAATGAGCTTCTCGCTAAAAGGGACTATATTTTATTTAAACATCCGTCTGGGGCTGAGAACGCAGGTAATCTGTTGTGTTACAAGCCACTGGCTGTTCTTGCCATCCAGAGAGATAACACTGAGGAGCTAATAGGAACACATCAATCACAATCAGCCTGCAATTCCAGCGATGTCTTCTGTTCCTCACTCCTTTTAAAGTTCCTTAATAACGATGATAACATAGTTCGGAGCTGCTGAGAAGCTTTTCTCCCCTCAGAGAGAGAGAGAGAGAGAGAGAGAGAGAGAGAGAGAGAGAGAGAGAGAGAGTCGAGTCGTATTCATAAAGTGAATAGCCTGCAAAGTCAGCATCTTACTCCTAGTGCTCAGAGAGGAGCCATGGGAAATGGAGCAGGGCAAAAAGTTGACACTGGTGTGTCATGGGGATGGGTATAGACACAATGTGTGTGTGTGTGTGTGTGTGTGTGTGTGCTCTGTCATAAAGCATGGACATCAACCTCTTTTACTGCCAGCAATACCTGTTAACTCCATTTCCCCTCTTAGAATAAAATGCTCTGTTGACTTTTGCAACCATTCCTAAGAAAGCATACGCTGTATATTAGTTTCAAAATAAAGCGAACAGAAAACTCTGGGATTCAGTCGACAAATTTATTTGTTAGATTTTTATCTTGCCTTTTATTACCTTTATAAGTAGCTCAAAGTGGCAAACATACTTAATGTTCTTCCTTCTCCTATTTTCCCCACAACAACAACCCTTCGAGGTGGGTTTGGCTGAAAGAGAGAAAGAGAGTGACTGGCGAATCAATGTTTCATTCAAAAGGTAAAATGATGCAATGGGTTGTGGCTCCAATCCTTTTGTTGACAAGCTCATTTAACTTAACGTTATTATTCGCTCTGCTTTCAGAGCTATCTGAACCAAAGGCCTCACTTAGCCTGAAGGCATCTATGGTTAAAGGGGAGGCAAGGCACATTAGAGGTTTATTTTTCCGTTCTTTCCTGAGTGATGCTAAAATAAATAAAATAAAATAAAATAAACAATAAAAATAAAATTGATAAAACCAAATCAAATCAATAAAAATGAAATCAAATCAATAAAAATAAAATATTGTAGAAACTGAACCCAGGACATTAATCTGCAAAGAAGGCCTTTTGGCAATGCTGCCACCTGACTAGGGTACCTGCCCTTCTTGTCAATCATTCCTGCTACTTTGGAATTCTCTTTTTTTTTCTTTCCTGATCTCAAGATGAAAACTGAAAGGTGACACGTACAACCATGATGAGGGTATTAAGTATTGAGCATGGGTCGGAATAAATGGAGACAACCTCGAACGGTGAACTTCAGCTCTTTATTTGCATAGTGACTTCTGAATTAACAACAGTGAACTCTGCCTTATATAGGCAACCCTTGTAAGCTTTAACCAATAGCGAGCTAGGAACGCTAGCTCTTTCAACCAATAATAACTCTCCGTTAAGGGCCAATCAGATTCCTCAGACTGGCCAATCCGGTTTGGCCGACTAACAGCNAGCCAATCAGAAGTGCAGGGCCAGAACCCTGCACTTTACCTCAAGCTCACACTTTATTAACTTTATTGTATACACAACACCCCTTCCCCCGGCTTCTTAATTCCGGTGCAGTTATATAGTCCTTTAAACAGGGCGGTTTTCTTTTAAGTCTCTTTGATTTTCGTTGGATTGGTTGATTGCAATCCTGTTGAGGTAGGTTGTTGTTTGGCAGTGGTTCTGC
>BHEV01031413.1:0-12656 GCA_004319985.1 Emydocephalus ijimae | reverse complement strand
TTGGTTGGGAGTCTTGGTTTGTGTTTATTGGTCTTGGAGTTTTCTGTGTTCTGCTTGATTGGTGTTTCTAATATCTTCTGTTTTGTGGCTTTTTTTGTCTTGATTGTCTGGCAACATTGTATTCCTGTATTGGAGGCTTTTAGTGCAGCTTGGCTCCCAGTAAATGGACGGCTATCATTTATTAGGAAGCTAGGTTTCACCTGGGTGCCTGATTGGGGTGTGTTTGAGCTGGTGTTCCTCCAATACAGAAATATATATATATATATATTTCCTCCAATGAAAACAACAGACAGGCTCATGTTAACGTCCTGCTTAAGGCAGACACATTTCCTCCCTTGTCGTGTTTGTGCAAAAGATCAAACACAGGCTATTAATTGAAGAGCACAAAGTCACTATATCCACGCATGTTTAAAGTAGTCCTTTAATGAAGAGAAAGAGGTTCCAAGCACTTCTTCCTAATCATTTTTGAAGCCATCATCTAGCTGGTAAGAAAACTCTTTCGGTTCTTCTCAGATGATTTTGACACTACAACGGTAATCTTTATAGTTACATTTCCAAAGTGGAGTAGAAAAAGAAAAACTGGATTTCTTTCCTGTAGTCAGTACCTTTTAGCAAAGCCATTTAAATGGGAAATAGTCAGGGGTGGGCTTCAAAAATGTTAGCAAAGGGTTCTCTGCCCAGTTGCTGGGTGGGAGTGGCTATGGTGAGTGTGGCCTAGTCAGCTTCCTGCACCACAGTGGGGGATGGGGGTGTTTTTGCACTCCCTGGCTTCTGGAGGCTTTCCTTGAGCCTCCAGGAGGATGAAAACAGCCTCCCCGGGCCCCGGAGGCTCTCTGGAAGCTGGAAATAGACCCATTTCAGGCTTTCCTGAACTTCCAGGAGGCCCATTTTTCACCCTCCCCACGCCACCACGCACACTTACCAGCATCCAAAACAGGCCATGTGGGGACTCCTGGGAAGGCGGGGGGGAATGGGGCCACTCAGAAGTGGGATTTGGGGATTCTCTGAACTGAACAGAATCTTAGCTAGGGGCTCTCCCAAACTTCTGAGAACCCCCAGCAGCCCATCCCTGGAAATAGTATTTTTGGGCTTTCAATTTGTTTTCCCCAGCATCAGAATTGTCAACGCCTACCTACAAGGCCACCTAAGCCAATATCCATAGCAGAAGTTTAGAGAGTGCATTTTACATCTTTGATATTATGCTTTAAAAAAAAAAAACACCAACAACACCATGTTCTGTATAGAAGGGTGATAGATTGCAGAATATGAAACTATTAGAACTTTGGGCAGGTTCCTTATGAGTTCTTGTTGTGAATGTCACCATCCTTCAGTGATCACAAGACTGATGCATCCAGCAGGAAAATAGAAAGTTGGCACAGATTTCAGAGCAATTTGAACTCCAATTGGTGTTCAGTTTCCATAACCAGATTAGAGAAAGAAAGAGAGGATGGTCACAGCAGATGCCCTGTCTTGGTTCATTACTCAACACCTGTTAAACTTGATTAACAGCCCCCACCAATTATCTGTTAAGACTATCTCATACTGTGAAGGATCCCAATGGATCTGAAATTTGACTTCATGTACTTGTTTGTCTCTTCTCACAAGGTCTCTGTTAAACATCACCCAAGAAACAAGAATTAACCCAGATTTTGCTTACATCCCAATGCCGTTTATTTTCAAGTACCAGTAGGTATGTCCCAAAGATGTTTTCTCCGGAGGCAACTGGACTTTCTTGCTTTTTTCTTTTGAAGATGTTTTGCTTCTCATCCAAGAAGCTTCTTCAGCTCTGACTGGATGGTGGGGAATGGAAGGATTTTGTATTCCTTGCAGACAGCTGGTCATCTGCAACCTTTCAGAGCAGGGCTGTCAAACTCACAGGCCATGGGCCAGATGCATCACACACTGCCCACACCCCCACCCAATTTAGCGAAGGGGGGGAAGTCTTTATACGTTATGTGATGCCGCCATGATGCCGTAAGTTTGACATCCTTGTTTTAGAGGCACTTTAGAAGCACTTGGAGGTTTATCTGTGTCCTTAGGGTCACCTGAGTAGAAGGTTCCTGTGGTCTGCAATTTTTTTCCTCTGGAAATCGATTCCTACTCTCACATAATTCAAAGAGTGTTCATCCTAAATTGTATTGCTAAGAGTCCATAGAGATTCTCAGTCATCCAGGTCATGGTTGTCCCAAAGGTGTGTTCTCAGGAGGCAACTGGACTTTCTGGTTTTTTCTTTTGAAAATATTTCACTTCTCATCCAAGAAGCTTCTTTATCTCTATCTTCAAAAGAAAAAGAAAAAACAAGAAAGTCCAATTGCCTCCTTAAAAAGCACCTTTGGGACAACCATAATCTGGGTGACTGAGAATCTATAGATTTTCAACCAGTACATATACAAATGTAAAGCTTCCCCCCCAAAAAAAACAGGTTTTTCCCTGTTTATAGACATTTCACTACCAAACTAGGTAACAATACCAGTGTAAGGGAGATATTTGCTGTATGTGTGTATACTGTAGCTTGCCTTGTCTGTTTTGCTTGGTCATGTGGTTTTCTCCTTGGTAGTTTTTGGTAGTTTTTTCTTCATAAACAGGGAGAAGAAGTACCCTCACACTGATGATGTTACTTAGTATGGTAGTGAAATGTGTACAAGCATACAACCAAGCTTAGAAAGCTCCAGAGACTCCACAGTTTAGTCCTGAGCTATCTATATTCTCCTATATTGGAATATTTATTTATCATTTATTTATATGATTTATACAGCCACCCATGCAACACGCATAAATCTGGGTGGTTTACAAGATTAAAACACCGAAAATCCCACAACATCTAACTTTAGGCTCCGAAAGATAAACAATAGCCCTTTCACAGAAAAAGCAGCTGAATAACAGAACATCTCATCTCCACCCTGATCCCAAAGCCTGGGGGAACAGCCAAATATCCAGTGCCTTGCAAGGCTGCAGAAAGCTAAGTGGGGCAGAGCCACCTGGATCTTTGGGGGCATGCTGTCCCACAGGAAAGGTGCTGCCACTGAGAAGGCACAACTATGGGGTCCAACAAGATGGCATTGTTTGACAGAGGGCAACCAGTGCATATCACCTTTACTAGATCTGGTGAGATGAGCAGAAGCAATGGGAGAAAGGCAGTCCCACAAGTAGCCTGGCCCTATGCAATGTAGGGCTTTCTACTGCAGACAATGCCCAGCCCCTTCCATTGCACCTGGAAATCTACTGAAAGCCAGTGCAGTAGCATCATAACAAAAAACACCAAAATTTGCACCAGACCTACATTCTTTGTGTGTCTTGGGCAATAAAGTATTGTATTGTGTTGTGTTGTGCTGTGTTGTGTTGTGTTGCATTGCGTTGCATTGCATTGTATCCTACCCTACCCTACCCTACCCTGCTCTATTGTCTGCTACTTTCTTGACTAACTGCAACTTCCATGTGCTCCTGAAGGGCAGCTCTATTCGAAGTATGTTACAGGCTAAATTTATATTACAGATTAAAACATAAACCATACTTTGCAAATTACAGTTGTTGAGTTTGTACAAACTCAAGCAAATAAAACCCATTATGGATTAGCGTGATGTGCAAAGCCCATCACACACTTATTCTGTTATGAACTAATAAAAACGCTTAAATAAAGTTTTAACAAAGCTTAAAGAAAAGCAGGGTTCTAATCCTGCACTTCTGATTGGCCAATAATAGCGATATAGGATTGGTCCGTTCTGGAGAATCTGATTGGCTGTTAACAAGCCACTCTCATTGGTTCAAGAGTTTAACACTTCCATGTTCTCATTGGCTAATAGGTCAGCACCTTCCCTATAAAAGGGCTGCTGCTGCCTAGGGTTTTTGCTCTGTTCAGAATGGTTAATAAAGAGTTGAAGTTCACTGTTCACTGCGTCGTCTCCGTTCCTTGCACCCATGCGCAGAACTTAACACTGGTGACGAGGATGGGATGCGGAGACATCAGAGCTGACTGCATAGCACCAAACAGAGCATGTGGCTGAAGGCACATCAACAACGGAAACCATGTCCGGCGGCGCCATACCACCCGCTCAATTTGACCCAGCACAAGAAGACTGGTACTCGTACATAGACCGGTTCCAGATGTTTCTGGAGACCAACAACTTGAAGGATGCCATGACGGGAAAAAAGCAAGCAGTGTTCCTGACCCATTGCGGGCCTGCCATATTTAAGATGGCCAAGGCACTAGTGAAACCGGCTGAGGTGAAATCCATGGACTGGGACGTCCTCGCGCCCCTTCTACGGGCCCACTATGCACCCGCTGTACCAACGCTTGTCCGAAGACATGAATTTTACCAGAGAGACCAGCGGAAAGGAGAGAGCGTTGCAGATTTCATCGCGGATCTCCAGAACCTGGGAGGCCTCTGTGGGTTTACAGACCTTGAAGAAGCTCTGAGAGACCGAATAATTCTGGGATTAGATGACCCCACAACACAGAGCAAGATCATGGCCAAAGGGGACATCGACCTTGCTGATGTCATCAAGGACGCTACTGTAGCAGAAGCAACCAGGAAGTCGGTCGCCCGTCAACTCGCCAGCGATACCTCACTTTGCCTAGAGAGACACACAACGGCGACCCATCACGAGGACCTCGAATCGCCATCAGAAAGTGATGAGGAGGAGGTCAACTGGCTCCGGTCTGAACGTGACCAATGCCATCAGCGGAATCAAAGACTACCGCACCAATGCACGGGTTGTGGGGCAAACCACCCGCGATCAGACTGCAAATTCCTCGACGCGCTCTGCCATTTCTATGGGAAAAGAGGCCACATCGGGAAAGTCTGTAGAAGCAAGCAAGGATCCAGCCCATGTCAGAGGGGAAACAACTGCTGCCAGATCACAGAAAATCACCCTGTGAGTCGGGAACATTTGAACCGCCAATGGAACAACCACTCCTACAGAAATAAAACATTTTATCGAGAAGAGAAGAGGCACACCAAACCATCACAATCGGTCACGCCTCATCGCTAGATGCAAAAAAGATCCGAGTGAAGGTCGCCATCGAAAACCAGCCTTGTGTGATGGAAGTCGATTCAGGATCGTCCCTCTCGATGGTTTCCTGGAAGACTCTTAAACAATTAATCGCTCCCATCCGGCGTCAAGACCTCAGAGCCCAAAGAATCATACTCAAAGATTATCAGGGGAACCGAATTCCGGTCGTTGGATCCAGCCAAGTCCAAGTATCATTCAAAAATCGTACTGTGTCATTACTCCTGACCGTCGTCGACCGTGACCGGCCTAGCTTGTTAGGCCTTCAATGGTTCGCCCCGCTCGGGATCGAGGTAGCCGGCATTCACCAAACCAGAAGCGACGACTGGGAGGAGGCCATCATCCAGGAATTCCAGGACGTTTTTGCNTGGATTTAGCACAGGCATACCAACAACTGCCTGTAGATAAAAAAACCGCAGAGGCACAGACGATCGTTACGCACCGAGGTGCTTTTAAGTGCAACCAACTCCAATTCGGAGTGAGCGTAGCCCCAGGGATTTTTCAAAGTCTGATGGAGAGAATATTGCAAGGGATCAAAGGGGTCGTGCCATACTTTGATGACATTTTAATTGCTGCCCCGAATAGAGAAATACTAGAAAAGCATCTTAAAATGGTCCTCCAGAAATTTAAAGACTCGGGCCTTAAGGTTAAAAAAAATAAATGTCAACTGTGTAGAGATAAAGTAGAGTTCCTGGGGTACCTAATCGATAAACAAGGCATTCACCCCACAAATAGCAAACTCAGGGCAATCAAAAACGCCCCAAGACCCAGAAATAGGACTGATCTCCAAGCTTTCCTGGGGCTCATTAACTTTTACAACATCTTCTTGCCCCAGAAAGCAACCTACTAAAGGACATACGTTCCTCCTAACAGTGGATGCCTATTCCAACTGGCTTGAGATCCACGAAAAGAAAAATATCACAATGGAGTCCGTCATCCAGAAATTGAACAGGCTATTCGCAACGCACGGGCTGCCAGACGTTCTGGTCTCTGACAATGGACCCCAGTTCACTGCCCTGGCGTTTGAACAATACTTAGTGGACCGGGGTATCCGCCATGCACTAACTTCACCAGCGCACCCTGCGGCTAACGGCAGGGCCTAGCGCATGGTACAATTTGTTAAAAAAACTCTCCACAAAATGGACTATGGGGACATTGATGAAAAAATAAACGGAATACTCCTACTCCAACACATCACTCTGCACAGCGTCACCAACAAGACGCCTGCTGAACTGTTGATGGGACGCAAGCTCCGTTTCCACCTCAACCGGCTTCACCCTTCCTACAACCCAGAGAAACCCTGTGGATCTAGCGGAAAATGTCGCGAGTTCAAGGTAGGTGACTTAGTTTTTGCTAAAAACCTCTCCGGCGAACCATTATGGGTTGAAGCAACCGTAATTCAAACCACCGGGCCCAGATTGTACCATGTGCAAACCTGCGACGGAAAAATATGGAAATGCCATGTAGATCAGCTTCACTCTAGGCTACAACCCAGTTCCTGTGACTTCGGTGACTCCCAAACCGAGGGGGGAGGGGATGTTGAATAAACCAAAGAAGAATCAGGGAGGGGAGTGTCCTCGCCACAGAGGAATACCTCAACGGAGGCTAGCCCGCAAAGATCGGAGGACAATAACAACAACGACAGAATTAGCAGCACCGAATCATCCAGTGAGAATGCGGAACCGCCTGTACCAGATATGTCCAAAAACGTCCCACCGAAGCCAGACTGCAGACGGGAACCGGTGGGACAGCGCAAATCTAATAGACAGTTTAAACAACCTATATATCTTAGGGATTATGTCACAGCACCCCTCACACGGAACCCGGGGGGAAGGGGTGTTATGAACTAATAAAAATGCTTAAATAAAGTTTTAACAAAGCTTAAAGAAAAGCAGGGTTCTAATCTTGCACTTCTGATTGGCCGATTATAGCGATATCAGATTGGTCCGTTCTGGAGAATCTGATTGGCTGTTAATGAGCCACTCTCATTGGTTCAAGAGTTTAACACTTCCATGTTCTCATTGGCTAATAGGTCAGCAGCCTGCCCTATAAAAGTGCTGTTGCTGTCTAGGGTTTTTGCTCTGTTCAGAATGATTAATAAAGAGTTGAAGTTCACTGTTCACTGCCTCGTCTCCGTTCCTTGCACCCATGCGCAGAACTTAACATATTCCTCACCTGTTGCCTTGGATATTTGTTCTTTATGAGGAATTTCAAAGTGTGACAAAGAGTTTCGATTAGATGAGAGAGTTTCTTGGAAGAACGCAGACATTTGTATCCTATTCCTTGTTATAGCCAAATAAGATCTGACATTTATCTGTTTTGCCTTTGTGCATTTCCTTTAATAAATAATAGCAATAGGCAAGCTGCTGTTTTAACAGATAGTGGTTTATAAGCACCAACGCGATGCTTTGAACAAGAGACAAAAGGTTCTGCGGTCAAACTGTCATTCTTAAAGCTTCAGAAACCACAGTCTCCTTTTTATCTGTTTTCACCAAGGATATAATCTATTGGTCTTCTCCAACATGATGTCTTCAACCACTGTTGCCGTACGGTGCCAGTCGCTTGATGTTAGGCTAATATACATTCACAGATGCACAGTTGAGTATTATCTCTTTACTTTACTCAAAATTCCAGCTATCTCAAAATATTTTAGCCTTCCCAATTGAGTCTTGATGATCATATCCTATTTCATTTCCCTTCTAATGCTTCTTACCCATTCCCTCTTCATTGCAATTCAGGATATCCTAAACAGGTTGTAGTAAGGTAATCATTGACTTACAATCATTCTTTTAGTGACCATTCCAAATTACAACAGCACTAAAAAAAAAAAGGTGAGTTATGACCATTTTTCACACTTACTGTCAGGTGGTGCTCCATTCAAAATCCAAGAATGACTCCATTAATATAGAGAAGAGAACTTTTACTGGAATTCAAGCGGTAGTAACAAGGTAATTCTAGATGTGAGGAATTATTGGAAATAATTCGAAAAACACATATACAAAGTGATGGCAACGTTCCCATCCACAAAAGTTAAAACTACTCATCCAATCAAAGATGTGTATAATGTCATGTGAGCATCAGTGTTCCAGAGATTATCCATTCCAGCCAGTAACTCCAAGACAAACATAATCTCAAAGCACTTTTATTAGAATAGAAACTTGGTGCCTCTGTGGGATTCCCAAACTTAAATTTTCCCCCGAACTTCCCACAAGGACCCAACCATCCCCTTTTTCCCACATCATACATCACGTGAACCAATCCCCCTTCAGTCCCAATTCTTCCTGTGCAATTCACAATGACCTTGAATTACTAAAGAATTTATTTTGTCTACTGAGAGCTACTCAAATAATATCAGCCCCCTCCAAACCTTCGCAGCTGTGTGGCAGCTTTTAATAACAATTCCAAAGCTGACAGTGGGGTATCTTCAGGTAGTGATGCAGCCATCTGGCCTATTTTGATAAAGACCTGCAGTTGCGCAGTAAGCAAGCAAACAAGCATAAACAATAAAGTTTTTTCCCCAAGTTATACATTTCATTTTTCAAACCTCCAGCACATTTCCCACACCCACAAAGTCCAATTATTTTCCCCTCCCCCCATTACTATGGCAGCCAAAAGATGCAAGGGAAAGGAAAAGATCTTGAAGGCTAACATTTACAATCATTGTAGCATCTCCAATTGAACAACCATGTGGATGCCTGGTGACTGGTTCATATTTATGACAGTTGCAGTGCCCTGGGGTCATGTGATCCCCTTTTGTGACCTTCTAACAAGTAAACTCAATAGGGAGGCCTGATTCACTTAACAAGTTAAGTGAGTGGGTCACTCACTTAACAACTGCAGTGATTCACTTCACAATCATGACAAGGTTGTAAAATGAAGCAAAACCCACTTAAGAAGTCTCTCATTTTGCAACAGAAATTTTGGGCTCAACTGTGGTCCTAAGTTGAGGGTTACCTGTACTTGTACCTCTTGATTCAAAGCTGCCTAAAGTTAGGAGAAGGACATTTAAGAAAAACATTTTTTTTTCTAATTATTGAAATTTCAGGTAATTCCAGTATAAACAAACGTTCAGAGACCAACTCTGCTGGATGAAAGATTAACTGCTTATCCATCTCAGCCTGACAGGTAACAACCTCTCACTCTACAAGAGGCCAAATGTTTAGTGGCATGGGTCAGCAAACCACCAGGAGAAATCACTTACTAACCAATTGTAAACAATGATTGTTCCAACTGAAGGTTGCGGCATAAAGTACTGGGGGAGGTGGGCAGCTATCCACCCAATTTGTTGTTTTCCATAGACTGAGAAAAGATAAGATCCATCAACTGCAGATGGTTACAGTAGTGGTTTTACCTGTTCAATCATGTCCGACTCTTGGCGACTTTATAGACTTAACAGATTAACAGAGTTGGAAAGGATCCTGTAGGTTATCTAGTCCAACCCTCGCCCAAACAGGAGACCCTACATCATTTCTGACAAATGGCATCATATGTTTTAGCCTCCAGTCTCCTAAACATCCTGGTTGCTCTTCTCTGCGTTCTTTCTATAGTCTCAACATTTTTTCTATAGTGTATAAAGGCAAGTGCTCTCCATGCTACCTTGTCAAGCACAGCATCTTTTAGATCCAATGTTCTTCTTTGTATCAGTTCTGATGGTATCCAGCCAGTGAATTATTTGCTTGCCTCTTCTTCCAGATTGATATAGAGCAATATTGAATGGAATTGGAGGACAAAATTAGTAGGTCAGCTGCCTCTTCTACTGTAAAGTCTTTAACCGTTATTTTTTAATTCTTCATGGCTGAGTTTTTAAACAATTATCATTTCCTTCCTCAACTAAGGAAAAGATGTTTCCTTAATTATTAGACTCCAACATTCCACTAGATTCTTGGCCTTCTATTCTTCTGACTTACCCAAATCTTCTCCAGAGATTTGAAGGACCCTCTTGAACAAATTAAGGAAATTACATCCATGGGAATATATTTTGAATCATGTTTAAAGTGCTTTACTTTGAGGTAACATATATCATGCTTCTAAACTTCTACAAGTGCCTTACCCATATAAAAATTGGTTTTGTTTATTTTATTACAACAGCAAGATATGCAGGCTTTCTGGCTACTATTATCCTAAATATCCATTCCAGCTTGTTTAGCTGTCTACTTTTGAGAATATACATAATTTCTCCGTTTGTTTCCTTACTTATTACTACCTTCTTTTTTTAAACAATGTCATGGTTCAATTTCAAGCTTAAAAACCTCAGGATACTTGAGGGATGGCCTCACCCCACTGGGATTGGCCTATTTGCTTTTAATTTATTTATATTTTAATGTATATATGTATAGATGCAATTTTATGATAGTAAGCCATCCTATGGTAAGAGAGACAGCCAATAAATTTTATAAATAATAAATAAAGCTGCATTTTGCTAAGTGAGAGGAGTCTCATTTCTATTTTATCAAGGAAAGCATTGAGATCATCTCTCTCGTTTTCTCTTAAATTTTACTGCACAATCTCTTTCTATAAAACACTTCTTACTTGCTCCATTTGGCCTTTAATCTAGCCTGAGAATGTTCTTATATTAGGCCAGCTAGAGGATAGAGCAGCTATTCACAAAGTATGAGGGTCAGCTTTTTCTCAACCTGAGCACTTCAAGTCATGTGGACTTCAACTTACAGGAATCTCAAGAGCAGCCAATGGGGATATTCTAGGAGTTGAATTCTACATAACAACAGAATAATTCTGTGTGTGTGTGTGTGTGTGTGTGTGTGTATGTGTGTGTGTGTACGCGCACACATACATGTATATGTCAGCGGTGGCTAACCTTTTGGGGCTCCTGTGCCAAAAATTGTGCACGCACTCACACGTTCATGCTCTCATGCCAGCACCCAGAAGGCAATGCACGCCCCCCATGTCCCCTGCATATGCGCACACAATCCCCCCCACTGCCCCCTTACCTGCGCTGCACCTCACAGCTGATTTTCAGCCAGTTTGAGACCTTTTTCGGCCTCCCAGAGGCTTGAGGAAAGCCTCTGCAGGCTTTTCGGGACAAATAATAGGCCTGTTTTGTCACTTCCAGTATTTCCGGAAATACAGGAAGTGATGAAATGGGCTCTCCTCAGAGGCTCTCCTCAAACCTCTGGGAGGCCAAAAAAGGCCTCAAACCAGCCGAAAATCAGCTGTGAGGCACATGCATGTGCAGTGAGGTAAGTATGCCTGCGGCTCATGTGCCATTGGTACACCATCATGGGTATATGTTGTATGTATGTATGTCTCAAATGTTCCTGGCTCTAATGCTCGGATCCACTGTATGCATCTTATGATAAGGAAGTTCATTAAAAATGAACTTCCTTAAGTAACTTTAAGTAAGTAACCTAAGCAAAAGATTAAGAATGACAATAAACATGCTGAAAAAAAATGAAAGAATTGGTTTCAGGTTTTCACAATACAGTACAACCCAGATGTTGTGAATGAATAAAAGTACTTGAATAAAGATTATTAAGAGCTTGAAGTAAAGTGCAGGGTTCTGGCCCTGCACTTCTGATTGGCCGATAATAGCGACATCGGATTGGTCCATTCAGGAGAATCTGATTGGCTATTAACGAGCCTCTCCCATTGGTTAATGGAGCTAGCGCTCCCTGTGTTTTCATTGGTTAAATACTCAAGAGCTTGCCTATATAAAGGGGGCCGTTGCGGCCAAAGAGCTGAGCTGTTACACATGTAAATAAAGAGTTTGAAGTTCACTGTTCACCGGCTCGTCTCCTCCTTCGTGCTCATGCACAGAACATAACACTGGCGACGAAGATGGGACGTGGAGATGTCAGAGCTGACTGAACGATGAAGAACGATAACAGAGCACATGGCTGAAATGCACCAACGGCAGAACCATGTCCGGCGGCGTCATACCACCCGCTCCATTCGACCCGGCACAAGAAGACTGGGACTCATATATGGATCGTTTCCAGATGTTTCTGGAGACCAACAATTTGAAGGATGCCACTACCGAAAAGAAACGGGCGGTATTCCTAACTCATTGCGGGCTGACCGTATTCAAGATGGCCAAGGCACTAGCGAAACCGGCAGAAGTAAAGTCTATGGACTGGGACGCCCTCGAACCCCTGATGAGGGCTCACTATGCACCGATTGTGCCAACGCTCGTTAGAAGGCATGAATTTTACCAGAGAAGTCAGCGGAAGGGTGAAAGTGTTGCTGATTTCATAGCGGATCTCCGGAATCTGGGAGGCCTATGCGAGTTTGCCGACCTATAAGAAGCCCTAAGAGACCGAATAGTTCTGGGATTAGATTCTCCAGGCACACAGAGTAAGCTGATGGCGAAAGGCGACATTAGCCTTACAGATGCCATCACTGAAGCTACTGCAGCAGAAGCAACCAGGAAGTCGGCTGCCCGAATGCGCCGCACCCACGCCCCGCTTCGCCAACTCGCCCGCGAAATTTCACCCCAGTCAGAAGGACAGCGTACGACAGCCCACCACAAGGACCTCGAATCGTCATCAGAAAGCGATGAAGAAGAGGTCCACCAACTTTGGTCTGAACGAGACCAACGCCAGAGATCACAGCCAATGCGCTGGTTGTGGAGCAAGCCACCCCCGGTCAGAATGCAAATTCCTCGACACGCTCTGCCATGTGTGCGGGAAAAG
>BHEV01031412.1:0-46663 GCA_004319985.1 Emydocephalus ijimae | reverse complement strand
GCCCCAGGGATTTTTCAAAGTCTGATGGAGAGACTTTTGCAAGGGATCAAGGGGGTCGTGCCATATTTTGATGATGTTTTAATTGCGGCCCCGAATAGAGAAGTACTAGAGAGGTGTCTTAGAATGATTCTCCAGAAATTTAAAGACTCTGGCCTAAAGGTTAAAAAAAAAAATGTCAACTGTGTACAGAGAAAGTAGAGTTCCTGGGGTACCTAATCGATAAGCAAGGCATTCACCCCACTAATAGCAAGCTAAGATTGATCAAAAACGCCCCAAGACCCAAGAATAGGACAGACCTCCAAGCTTTCCTGGGGCTCATTAACTTTTACAACATCTTCTTGCCCCAGAAGGTGACGGTAGCTGAGCCCCTACATAGACTTCTCGACAAAAAAGCCACCTGAGTCTGGGGACACCGAGAGGAGCATGCATTCCGACAAGTGAAAAACTTACCAACCTCCGATGCTGTTTTAATGCAGTATAACGAGACTTTGCCTTTAACCATTACGTGTGACGCGTCACCGTTTGGAGTAGGAGCCATTTTAAGTCATGTGTTACCAAATGGTAGAGAGGCCCCTATTGCCTATTTTTCAAGGACATTATCGAGAGCTTAACGCAACTATAGCCAAATTGACAAAGAGGTTCTTGCTGTTGTATCTGCTGTGAAACGGTTTCATGAATATGTGTATGGACGAGCTTTTACTATTATTACCGATCACAAGCCTTTGCTGGGGATTATAGCGGGAGACAAGCCAACGCTCTATATATTGTCACCTAGAATGACTCGTTGGTCGGAGTTCTTAGCTACGTACAATTATAAATTGCAACACCTCCCGGGGAAAGCCATTCCCCACGCTGATGCATTGAGCCGTGCCCCACTTCCGGAAACCGTCGACAACCCAGCTCCAACCCTCACGATACTCCAGATTGAAACCCTACATTTACCGCCGCTAACAGCCAGAGACATCGCAATCGCAATGAAATGAGATCCTGTCCTAGCGCGAGTTCTCAGCTGGGTCGAACGAGGATGGCCAGTAGAACAAACCCCTGACGACTTCACCCCTTTCAAAAACCGGCAAACAGAACTTTTCTCGCAGAAAGGCTGTATCCTATGGGGAGACAGAGTCGTCGTCCCAGAGCGGTTACAACGAGCAGTTTTGAAAGCATTGCATGACGGTCACCCTGGCATCGTGTGTATGAAAGCGCTCGCATGAAGCTACGCGTGGTGGCCGGGCATCGATAAGCAGATCGAAGCCTGGGTGAAGACTTGTCTAAAGTGCCAAGAAGTCAGCAGTGCCCCACCTAGAGCAACTCCAACGGAGTGGGAAAACCCCCGGGGGCCGTGGTCCCGCATACACATTGACTTTGCGGGACCTACTAAGGGACATACGTTCCTCCTAACAGTGGATGCCTATTCCAACTGGCTCGAAATCCACAAGATGAAGACTACTACAACCGATTCAGTCATCTGCAAATTAGATAAACTATGCGCAACACATGGACTGCCAGACCTTTTAGTCTCCGATAGTTCACGGCCCTGCCGTTCGAACAATACTTAGCGGACCGGGGCATCCGCCATGCGCTAACCTCGCCAGCGCACCCTGCGACCAATGGAAGGGCCGAGCGCATGGTCCAATTTCTTAAAAAAACTCTGCACAAGATGGACCATGGGGACATTGACGACAAACTGAACAGAATACTCCTACTCCAACACATCACCCCGCACAGCGTAACCAACAAAACACCACCTGAACTGTTGATGGGACGCAGGCTTCGCTCCCACCTCGACTGTCTCCACCCGGCCTACGTGCCAGAGAAACCCTGTGGATCTAGCAGAAAGTGCCGCGAATTCAAGGAAGGCAACTTAGTCTTCGCTAAAAATCTTTCCGGTGAACCGTTGTGGGTCGAAGCAACCGTAACCCAAGCCACCGGGCCCAGATCGTACTGCGTACAAACAAGGGATGGGAAAATATGGAAACGTCATATAGATCAGCTTCGCTCTTGGTTGCAACCCAGTTCCCATGACTCCTGTGACCCTCAAACTGAGGAGGGAGGGGATATCGAGGGAACCGAATTTGAGATGCTGGATGACGAAATCGAAGGAAGTCAGCAGCCCGGCGCATTACCTGAAGAAGAATCAGGAATGGGGGTTGCCTCGCCACAGAGGAATACCTCAACGGAGGTGAGCCCGCAGAGACCGGAGGACAACAACGACAGAATCAGCGGCGCCGAGTCGTCCTGTGAGGATGCGGAACCGCCCATACCAGAGAAATCAAAAGATGTTCCACTGAAACCGGACTACAGACAGGAACCGGTGGGACAGCACAAATCTAAAGACAGTTGAAACAACCTGCATATCTACGGGATTACGTCACCGCACCCCTCAGAACATAACAACTAGCTTCACACATCTTTGGAGAATCATTTCCATCAATTGTATATATTTTAGAGAAACCTTGGGGAAAATAAATTTTCCATGACCAAGACAGAAAAAGGGATGAAGTGCATGGTGATTCCATTTCCCAAGTTGACATAGATAAGCGGGGCCAGAAGGGGTGTAAGAGAGAGATTGTGACAACTTTAAAACTAACCATTTCCATCAAGTTTAGCAATTGCTGCTGTATACAGTTTGGCAGCATGTGCTAGTCGATAAGACTAGAGAATCTGTGGGTGACTAAGGCTGAAATAAAGATTCTTTTCAGAATCAACTTTTGGTGCATTAGATTGCTACTAGGCTATTCTTTCTTGACCACTATTTCCTAATTTATTGAATGGGCAATTGTTCACATATTGTGATTGCAAGTGTCCCTTTCTACCTGCATTATTTTGATTCAAGGTTCCAGGAGGCATAATATCAAAAATGCAGTGCAAGAAAGAACAGGGTGTTTGAATTACTGTTTGTAAGAAAGCAGTCAGAGCCTGCTTCTGCCATTCTTCTTCCTCACAAGATAAACAGTTCATGATGTTTTGTGAAGAACATGATTTGCACAATCTGTGGAGGGTTTTTTTTTTTACTGTCTTCTGGGAAGAAGAGAGACACTGAGGTGATGACTTCTGGGATCTTGAACTGAAAGGGGCTATAATTGGTAGAAAAAAAGTGTTATTCAGGAAACTTGGCAAACATTTAAAACTTTTAAGTAAGGGAAGTTGAAAAGTAATGTTAAAAAGTATTACTTCACAGAAAAAATAGTGGGACCTTGAAAACAACTTCCAGAGGAGGTAGTAAGTCAATCATCAATGACTGAGTTTAAAATGCTTGGGATAAATATACATCTATCATCCATATTTTTTAAAAAAAATACATAAAAATAAAATAAGATAAAAATAATAAAATATGAAATAAATAAAAGTAAAAAGTAAACAAAAACAAACAAAAACTGAAAAGGCAGATTCAATGGGCCACTGGGTCTTTTTCTGCCATCAGTTTTCTATGTTTTTATATTAACTGTATACACACAATAAATAATCAACTTTATGTTCCTTTGAAAAGACTGTTTGTGCTTGTCAAGATAAAAGTTGTGGGAGCAAAACCTCTTATTTGTTACTGCCATGACTAATATAACACAGGGAAACATTTTTTAAAAATATTTTTTTCTTCCATTTTGGAATTTACTTAAAGATAGGTCTGCATTACAGACTCATACTTGCTTAATTATGTATACTGTATAGTCATGTGAAAATATAAGCACAACCACTGAAATTTGACTTTTTCATTATATTTCAGTGAAGATATTTGATCTTCATTTCAGCAATATCGATATTTCACTATACTACACTGCCACATATAGATCTCATAGATTCCCAGTTAATAGCCTGATGCCTTAATCACAACACCAAACTGGGTTTTTCCACCAAACTTGTGCTTGGCAAATTGATATACAAGGAGGGTGCATTTTTCGTGACTCAATAAACCTTGTCTAGAAGTACCTGTTCATTGGTTAATCACAAGTTGAATCCTTAAAATAAGAGAAAAATGTAGCCTAACGAACCGAAATGCCTGACTCATATCTGGGAATTTTTTTAAACCAATGACAATTTTAGACATACATACTTATTTACACACACACACACACACACACCATTCCATTTTTTGCTTTCTGGGATAAGCAATTATATGTGCAGTGCAAAAAAAGAATATATAATAGTAAAAGCAAGAGTTGAGGAAACCATAGCTAAATTACACTGAGACCATTCATTTTTTAAAATCTATCCTAGTAAACTATCCCTGTTCTTATCACTTTCATCCACCACTTTATAGCATGCCTTTGCTCTTTAGACTATTATACATTCTCCCATTTTAACAATTATGTTGTTACTTTCTGTCTTTATTGAGCATGGTTTAATTTTAATTTCAAGTGCCTACTGCAAATGTAGCAACCAAGTAGACATAATACCTGTCAATGAATACTTCAGCTTCAACCATAACAACACAAGAGCACCCAATAGATACAAACTCAAGGTTAACTGCACCAAACTTGATTGCAGGAAATACGACTTCAGCAATAGAATGGTCAATGTCTGGAATACTCTACCTGACTCTGTGGTTTCTTCCCCAAATCCCAAAAACTTTAACCTTAGACTGTCTACTATTGACCTCACCCCTTTCCTAAGAGGTCTGTAGGGGGCGTGCATAAGCGCACCAACGTGCCTACTGTCCCTGTCCTATTGTTTCTTTTATTTTTCTTATATGTACCCATTTCATGTATTCATAACTATGTATATACTTATACCTATTATCTTGTAAACGATTGACAAATCAAATAAATTAGTAATTAATTAATACATTGTCTTAAGAGAAATGAGTATGGAATGATGTTAAGAAGAAGCAGACAGAGGTTTTGTGACCTGCTTAAGTGATCTCCATTGAAGTAAAGAAATGAACATAAGTTTTGATTTAGATGTTTAATCAAACTCATGAAAAAGATTGTAATTTTTTGTGTGTTTGTGTGCAATTCTGTGTTTATTAGGTGGTGCCCATGAAGGTTTGCAGCATTTGGGTCCTTATGGAAATATTCCAAACATTGTTGCTGAGTTGACAGGTGATAATATACCAAAGGATTTCAGTGAAGATCAAGGTTATCCAGATCCTCCAAACCCTTGCCCAATTGGAAAAACAGGTAAATTGTATGAACTCTCTACAGAAGGGGTGTTAAACTTGCGTTGTCACGGCAGCATCAGGTGACATATCGGGACTTTTTCCCCTTGACTAAACTGGGCATGGGCGTAGCCAGCATGTGACGCATCCAGCCCATGGGCCATGAGTTTGACAGCCCTGTACTAAAGGATTTCCTCCTTTATACTGAGGAACCAGACTGAAATTATACTATAAAATAATTCAGTTTTTTCCATCAGAAAAATTACATACAGTTACACAGATTAAAGAATCCAAATTAGTATTCTATTTCTAACATGCATTTGTTGAAATATTAGTTTTTATAGGAAAGGAAGGATCAATGGAATTGGTCGAAGGCTAAGAAATTATATTTACAGATTGTATTGATATAATCAATACATTTAAATATTATATCAAAATCTAGTTCTAGTTTATCTGTGGGGTTGATTTTCTGGTCTGGTCCACTTAATCAGGCTGATGAGGCATGGTAATAAAATTACCTTTCAGTCTTGAGCATGTATTTATCTAATAAGCAAATTCTGATTTTCTGAACTAAAGTCAATCATTTGAATCATTCCTTAAGACTTAAATAACTGCATTATCTAATATGATTATATGATAATTACACCCAGTATGCACATAAATATTCTGGGTAGTGGTTGGGAATCTCTAAATTCTCGATACAGGCTGCAATCAACCGCACATAAAAATATTAAAGATTTATGTAACCTAGAAATATAAGTACAAATATAAATATACATTACTGGATTAATATCCACGCATCTGTTTATTGTACTTTTTAATTCTCTTATGATCCTACAGAAACAAATTAATTTTACTTTGTATCTGCTCCAAAGAACTGTGGAAATTATTTAACCGTCCCAAGAGTCTTGTTTTGAAGAAGTGTAATTTTTTCATACATCTTTTTTTAAAAAAACAAATTTTATTGTTTTTCACATAAAAACAAGTCTGTTTTTAGTGGACAACATATTTCCGGGTCATCATTTTTACATACAAATATGACAGCAGTTATACATTCATATTTGCATACTTAATTCTATTATTACCTTTTCCATTCCAAATTTTCAGTAAGGAGAGAAACAAATAAATTAATTCTAGCCTCCTTCATTAATCTCAATCAAAAGATCTTTTTGTTTCATTTCAATTATTTCAAATATAATCCTCTAATATTTATTTTAAAAATAAAGATAAACAGTATGTTTGCCTAATGATAACAACAACAACAATAATAATAATAAGGGTTACCAATGTCTCTCCTTCCTTTTAATAGTCTATGTTAACTTATTAATTTAAGTGGTTCTTCAGTCTGTCATTTTCCCTTTCCATCACACATTCTTTTTATAAATTGTAGATTAATACAAGTTTTAACACTAAAGAAAAAAAAACAAGTATAGGTTTTCCCCCTTTTACTGCTTTGAGTGTGACACCTCAGTGGTTAAAATATACCTTTATTCCCTCATCTTGATTCCCAATAAACCATTATTTTTAAGAAGTTACAATAATAATCATTACATCTTTTCATTTGGATTCCGCAACATATCCCCCCCCTTAATTTTTAATAGGAGTTATCAGTATCTTTCCCTCCTTTAATAATCTATATTACCCTATTTTCTAAATATTTTTAATTGCAGAAATATTCTTGTTACCCCTTGTCACCCTGCAGAATCCCCTTTTTAATTCATCAACCATTATCTCTGAAAAAACTATTTCTTTTCAACATTTTACCATTTCTGTATTTCTTTATTTCATGCACCTGTTTCTTACTGCTTCTCCTCCCCCTCTTTCCCCCATATCTTTTCTCATTTATATCCCTCTCTTTCTTGATATCTTCCTTTCCCCTTTTCTGCTGGATCTTTCTGCCTTTCCCGACTTCACGGGTATTCCCCTTTTTGATTGCCTTCTTAAATCTCAAATTTTTAGCCTGCCTTCTTTTCCCACTTCTTTGTAGTGTTCTTTGTGTTAATTGTCTATTTAAGATGTCTTCTCCTTGAGTTGACTCCTCCTCCTCTGAAGCTCTTTCTTCTTGTTCTTCAATCGCCATTTCCATTTTTTCTAACACAGAGCAAAGTGATTCGCCTCTTTCCTGTAGTAATTCTCTCATATTTTTAAGTTCCATTTTTAATTCCCGAAGAGATATCATCATTACACACTCTTATATTTTATGATCGTTGAAGTCCACAAAAAACACTTTTACTTTCCTTCTTTCTTTTTTCAGTTTTCTAAAGTTCTCTATTATTCCAGCCCAGGGTCTATACCAAAAACATCAGTCAATCCCACAGTCAGTCTTTCCTTGCTTTTTCTTTATTCTGGTTCAGCTTTCACTTTCTAAGATTCTTACTTTGTTTCAATATTTCTTTAACGTTATATCCACACAAGTTCATTCAGAAACAGGATGCTTTCCCTTTTGTTTGAGCTCAAGTTTTTGTCAGAAGGTGACACTCTCCATTATACAAATTCTTCACCTTTTTCCCCTATTTTTTTATTTAGAGTTTTTTGAACCTCAATATTCCAGCACAATCCAGTCTCCAATTTGTAAATTTTATTATTATTTTTCGACAGTCCAGCTTTGTTTTATGCCTGTTTCTTGCCAAAATATTTTAGTCCAATTTAGTTAAATCTTTAGTTCTGGCTTCTTCCTTTCACAGCTTAGCTGTCAAAAATATTTTCTTATTTTTTTTCCTGGCCCTTTGTAATTTCACTGCTCACTTTTCTTTTCTTAAAAATTCAATGTTACCTTGATCCTGGGGTACTTTTGTTTAGTTGTCGCCCAATGGTCCTGGTTCAGGTGTTATCCACCTCTTTCTTCCCTCCTGCACAGATCTTAGTTCAGCTGAGTCCTCCTCTTCTAGGTGGCCATTTTAGACCACCGCTGCAGTCGTCTTCGGGGGGAAAAAGACCAAGCCCAGGAGGGGAGGTGCGGCTCCCCTCAACCTGGCTTGCAGCTTCCCCTTGCTCCACCGCCCCTCCAAGGCAGCTTCAGCCCCAATCGCGATGATTGGGGCTCTCCAACAAAAGAGCACGGACCATAGCCATTATCTACGGTCCATCAGCGAGGAGGACTCAACCCCCACCAATAATTCTTAAATAAAAGTAATTGCATATGTTCCTGGTGTGTTAAAAAAAATTTAAACTTGCCAAACTGCTCAGGTTTTTCCAAAATGTTTTGTAGTTGATGATGGATGTCTTGAAAACACACCCGACACAGCAGAGTTCAGCAAAGACTATCAACTTCATCAGCATCTTTTTGATCCAGAACATGACTACCCGAACTTAAGCAAATTGGTATGTATATCAGGTTTATTGCAGTCAAATGCTCCATTAAGTAACTATTAATAAAAATATTTCTGTGTACTTTAATAAACGTTCTCTGAAGGACCTTATTTATAAAAAAATATACCCTAAATTTTAATTTATATACAGTATAAGGATGTGTATATGAAGAAATAGCATTGCAAGGATTATCTATCTGTGTTATGGTCAAATGCAGAGGTTGGGACTATTTCTTCCACTTAAAGTCCAAGATAATGATGCAGCAAATACAGCTGATTCCACTTTATGTTTACACCGCCAGATTCTTACACGATTCTTAAGCATTTTAGGCAGTCAACCAAATTCCACACACACACATACCTTTTTTTTGTATTGTGCTTTGATTAATTTTGCAATCTTTGGTAAATTTACCAGATGTTTTAACTCAAACAATTCATTTTTGCCAACTCAAATAATCTTTTCTTGTACTACTACTACTTTGAGAACTATAAAGCACTTGCTTGTGACCACAAATATATTGCTGGGATTTCAAGCATTTCCCACCAGAATCCCTTGAATATCCCTTGGATGCTGTAATTGCTGGGCATATACTTAACTTTATCGCAGAAATCAGTGGGCTGAATTTCCTTAATCTTGATTGGAAGATTGTATTGCTTAGTACTTATGACATTTATATACTATCCAGTAATATAAAGAATTTAGATAATATCTAATAAAGAAATGTAAAAAATTTAAAAAACAAAATAAAATACAACATGCATAAAATTTGTACTCAACAGCAGCATAAACATAATAATAAAATGAAGCTCTAAGTAATCTCAGAATTGAAGGGCATTTACTAGTACATTTAGTCTAATGCAAAAAGTTATTTTGGAGCAGTAACTCTATTCTTAACATAAAAACATTGATGCTGATATCATGGGATGTATTCAACAATATTATTTGTATGTGAAAGGTTGTAAATGAATGATAAATTTACACATGAAATTTTAGAGAAATTTGACATTGAAATTGTTTCTTTAAAGTTATCATCATCAACAAATTACCAACTTACTTTGAAAGCAGCTTGAATTCAGATGGTATTGTTTTCTTTCTGCCTGTTTATGCTTGTTATTCTACTTCATAGATCTAAATTAGTCTAGAAGTATGTCTGAATATAAATTAAATGTGCAAAACACAAATGGTCTTAATGCTTCAATATTGGTTCTGTTGATGCTCTTTAATACTATTTTATGTCCAAAGTAGATGTAATGACACTAAAGTGCATGCAGTAAGTAGTAATTCAAAATCTATAAGTGTTGAATGTATACATTTGAAGTCACCCTATGGACATCTGTTCATTCTTTGAAAACCTGCTCCTTGTTTTGTGTATATTGTAGGGTTGAAGTTGTGATGTGCTTGGCTCTTTCTAAAACCAAGTCCTGTGATGTAAAAAAATGCTATTAGTTCCTCTTTGGTGGAGATGGGATCAAAAGATGGTAAACATTTCACCAGAAATCAGAATGATTTCCTTGCAGAACTTCTGGACATGCCATATTTTCAGATTTACCTTTACGGCAGGAATGAGATCTTAGTTCAGATTACATTATCTTATCTGAACTCTGTTGCTACCTGCTCTTATATTTGCATCAGTTACGGTCTTAACATATAACCAAACAAAACCAAATATTTCTTTAACCAAAACAATTGAGCAAAGTGAGGTTTTTAAAGCTCTTAATCTGTTTTTAAGTTAATTGCAGCGTACCTTTAAAAATGTCCAAAAACTTATCTTTGTAAAGGAGATTTAGCTAAAATAGTATATTAAGGGAAATTATAAATAAAACACCGCTTTTAAAAGGAAATAAAATACATGTCTCCTATTGTGTTTTGCATGTTAAATTGATTTCCCCCCAAGTGGCTTTGCACAAATTATTGCAGCCAAGAATGTCTCTTTGGCCAGCTTCATCCCCATTTCCTTGTCTCTTTGGCACAGTAGAGATGAAATAGTTGAGGTCAAAAAAAAGCTACATCTTGTGAACTTGGACTTAAATTAGTATGAGAAGCACCAGCAGATTATGTTAGGCAGAAATCTAGCTTGTTACAGTATTTGTTTCTCAGAAATACTTCATTCAGGAATTCCTGTTTTGTAACTCTTTATTACAGTTCACTATGTCGCATTATGCTTTTAAAAAACACAGTTATTCCTCCTAAACTTTTTTGCTTTAACTTTTTCTTTTTGGGATCCACATTATAATTCCAATGGAAATCAAATCTGTGGAGCATGTGTCTGACATTCCAGCCTGTACTTGAACTTGCAACATTTATGAAATACAGCAATGTGTGGGATTAGTTATAAAGGTTGGAGCTGAAAGTCATAGCCATCTTCTCTTAATATTGTGAAGCTCTTTTTTCCCCAAATCAAATTTAGCTTCATTGTATTAAAATAATTTTAGAACAGTTTATTTCTGAAAAAGGTAGATCAGGCTCTTTTTTAAAAAGAAGAAAGTATTTATAACAGTAACATCAATTAAAAATAGAAGGTGGCAAGGGAAGCAATTAGAATCGTAATAAGAAACATTTAAATCACAACTTAATGGAAACATCAATATGACTACAATAGAACTTCTCTTTTCTTTCCTCCTTTCTATCCTTCCAAGTAATCCACTGGGTAGCATGAGAAGGGAGAATCTATTTCAGCTGTGATAGTCTTTCTGCTTATGGAGAGATATAGTTAGATACAATCCAAATGTACGCTTTATAAAACAGGCAGTTATGTCTCTGTCATGCCCCTGGTGGAGACTGACTCTGAGGGAGAGGAGGAACAGCCGACAGAGTAGAAGTGTGGCTTCGGAGGTTGTGAGGAGGCTGGGGAAGGGCAGAAGCTGGCTGGGCAGTCAGGAGGACCCAGGCCCATCCCCTCTCCATCCTAGGGCACGCAGGGAGGAGAGGATAAGGGAGAGATGTGGTCTACTGGGGAGGAGAGGGCCTTGATCCTCTTCATGGGCTGCAGTTGTGACAACTGGATAAGAGGACAGACATGCGTACAGGCAAGTGCTGGAAACAAAGTGTGGAAATATCTCTAGTTTATTGTTTCTATCTGTGTTTGGCGTCCTTCCCAGTATGTGTTCTGCTATCTGTGGATGTCTTCAAGCCCTTGTTTTGCCTGGTTTGTGTTGCTTTTTACTCTTTATAATTTAAACGGCATTTCCTCTTTCTTGTAACTGCTTGTGTGGGAGTTTTTTGTCTCCAGTTAAGGATATGGAGGATTTGGAGCTTGGAAGCAAAGTGAAGGAATACAAGGGGCTTCGCCTGTTTTTTGTGACTGTGTTTATTTTGTATCCCACCCTGGGTCATCAAGTCTGGTCTTGCATTTTAATGGAATCCACATACTAAATAATAATTTACCCAATGCACTGTTGTTTTATCTGACTGATAAATAGTTTCCAAGGCCTTGGATATATGTTGAGACTTCTCATCAGGCAGAGTGGAACAGTGCCTCAGATGGTGAAAGATGGGTTATGAGCAATAGTGGTAGCTTTCTCACTTTTTCTTTGAGGCTCTCTAGCTAGCTTCTTCCATTGAAAAGAGAGTTCCATACAACTGGCAATCTGTCGTGGACCACAGGTATAATAAAGGGCATGCAAATAACTGTTTTGCATAATGTTAAGGTATGAAGATTTAATAGCTGACCAGCTGCTGTAGGGATGCTGATGCAATGAGGATGAGTCAGCAGGGTTATTGTCGCTTTAAGACTGAGGGTGGGTCAGCAGGGTTATCGCTGCTTTAAGAAGCTGTCTATATAAGGGAGGCCATGAGAGGCATCTCTCTCGTGTTCTATCTCCATTGTAGTTCTCTATGCAGAGTAATGAAGATTGCTTGCTTGCCTGTTATTTCCCTAACATGTATATGTATGTATATAGCTGTCTTGTATATAAACCATTGTTAAAAGACAATACCTGCGTGCTGGGTTGTGCTCCTGGGTTGTGCTGCAAACACTCTGACACATAATATGTGATCTATCCTGGTTTAGATATGATGCATGATAAACTAATCTATGTTCATCAGTCTCTAGATGCGAGTTGGGGAAAAGTCCCCATCTTGCACTTGTCTCGAACAGCAAATATCTGGATGGATCTGTAGCTCAAATTCCCTTTGCTGAAAAGGATCTCATTCATGCAAAGCCTGAGTTCTAGTATGCTTGATACTTTTCCATTGTTACTCCTACCTTGATACAGCTAAAATTAAAACCATCGTGTAACTTAAAATCATCATATATTCCCATTCTTGTAATAGCTGATGACAATGAGGATCCCAGAAGAATGCAAATATTGTATTAATAGCTGCAGTAATCCAACTGTTTTCTTGTGGTTTATTTTTTCAACAACATGGCATTCTCTACCAAAATGCTTTCCAAAATATTCATATGATAATATTTAGATGGCACAAAGTCTTGCTTGAAAAGAGGTTATAAATTTGATCCACACTTTGTATTCTTTTATTGTTTTACAGAATAAGAATTTACTCTTTGAGAAAATGAAGGGTGAACCGAAAAGAAAGAAAAGGGTAATTTTCAGAACACAACTTGTTTTCATTTACTATCTTAATGTCGAATCAGGCAAGAATGCAAATAAAATCAGATTGTTGAGATAGTTACAAATAGCATATAAAACCTGGACTTAGTCCTTATTTCCAGAAAACATCTGTAATAAGCGAGATAGTTCTTCATCCTAAAGTAGCATTTCTCAGTATACTCGTAGCCATTCCAATCTATTTTTTAAAAAATGAAAATTAAGTGCAACCCTTCTATTTTCCCAGGTTTATCTCTAGACCATATATAAATATATAGAATTTAACTTGCTACTTATTTGGGTAGCTTTAACCTGGGTAAATTTATGGAAGACAGTTCTATCAAAGTCTACTGCTATTGAGGAAGCAGTTTTGAAGCATCCTTTACACATCTGGATGGCCGTGTAAGAAACAAAATGCTGGACTAAGATTATCTTTGGCCTCGTTGATAAAATATAACCCCTTCCCAATCAGAAATGTAAACATATAGGGTTGTACATACAGTTTAGATCGTCATATTGAACACTGTCCTAGAGTATAGAACAGTAAGATCATTCACTTCTATAATCCTTATTTCTACTTCCTTCTTTCTCTTACTTTGCTTCAGTAAACTAAGACCTGGTCCATTCATTGAATAGATTGAAATCCTTTCCCATTTTGGGAGTTTTGAAGAAGAAAACATTGCACTACAATTTTAAAAAGACTAAATACTCATCCATCTCATATACTTTGGAAGACTCTAGGTTGCTTATCTGGATTATTTCCCATTCCTAAGCGTTTTTAAATATTTCATCTTTCAGAATGTAAATCCATATCTTCAAGGACAAAGATTGGACAACGTTGTGGCAAAGAAATCTGTTCCACGTTTTTCAGATGAAGAAAAAGACAGAGCAGAAACTGAATGAAGATTCATGGATGGCTCGAGTACTAATTATATAAAAAGTTATTCAAATATTAGTAGCTGCATGTTTATTACCTTTATAAATCTTTCTGGAAAGCAGTTTGATTTATAGTTATTTATAATATTTCTTTTTCTGCATCTACACCAAGGTGGTTCCTTTCAGATGTGTTGGGCAATAATTCCCAGAATTATTGCGATGCCAATGGGAAGTATAATCTAGTATATCTGCTTTTAGATTTGGATGGCTGTCCCAGGTATACAACTATTCAATTCTACTTCTTGTTATAAGAACATAATCATCAACATAATCATGTCTTGATTTGAATCTGACTTTAAGCATTAATAAATTTTAATCATTGTGACTTAAACTGGTGTTAAGAAATGAGTCTTTAAAGAGTTGGTAACATTTAAAGATTTTTCAGTTGTTGAATATTTTCACCTGATATAAAAGATTGCTGTTTGGGAACAATTATTTCACTTCTTTCTGTTTGTAAATATAATTCATAATAAATACCTAGGTACTTGCTGTTATTGAAAGCCAACATTCTCTGTTTTCATTAAATTACATGTTTCAGACAATTACCAATCAAATGGTTGGTCCAATTGTAGGCAAATTATGATATTTCTAAAGAGATGCACATGATTAAGCTTTTTACCCAGAAGGCAAGATGCTTATACACTCAGTTACAAGGAAATGCTGTCTCACCTAAGTGCACAGAACTAGCTAATTATGCACATATTACCCCGTTAATTATCTGTTTCTGAATGATGAATTATAACCTATGTGCTCCCATATCTAGACTGAAAATATCTGGATTACCACTAGATATGTATAAAGTAATACAGAAAATACTAACTGCTGCCCCTTATTGCTTATCTGAATTTCTGCAGTTCAAATATGGCAGACCTAATCAGATAAACTGACATAAAATAAGACATTATTTTAATATATCCTTTCTACCCTATTCAAACAGGATCTTTCTTTTCTACAAACAAAGAGAAGGAATATCTTTGTCATAAGACAGATTTAAAGATATCCAGGTAGTCAGCCAGAATGATATGCAGGTAGTCCTCGACTTACAATAGTTTGTTTAGTGACCGTTCAAAGTTACATCACTAAAAAGTGACCTATGACCATTTTTCGCACTTAAAACCATTTCAGCATTCCCATGGTCACATGATCAAAATTTAGATCCTTGGCAACAGGCTCATGTTTATGATGGATGCAGGGTCCCAGGATCATGTGATCACCTTTTCCCGACCTTCTGAGAAGCAAAGTCGACGGGGAAGCCATATTTACTTAACAACTATGCTACTAAATTAACAACTGCCACGATTTACTTAACAACTATGGCAAGAAAAGCTGTAAAATGGGGCAAAACTCACTTAACAAATATCTCAGTGACAGAAATGTTGGAC
This sequence comes from Emydocephalus ijimae, assembly GCA_004319985.1. Taxonomy (NCBI): domain Eukaryota; kingdom Metazoa; phylum Chordata; class Lepidosauria; order Squamata; family Elapidae; genus Emydocephalus; species Emydocephalus ijimae. The sequence continues at coordinate 31,397 of BHEV01031412.1, read as the reverse complement.
TCAATTGTGGTCATAAGTTGAGGATTACCTGTACATGATCTGGGTATGATATACATGAACTTGTTCCTGATTTTGCGGATTTTTCTCTCTCAAGATTATACAGTACACATTTTGATCCCTGAAACATTTCTCATTTCAGAGGAAAAAAAAGCGGTATCCTATTCATTATTATGTCTTTTCAGGAAGACCCTGTCTGCAATTGTATCTATTTCTCTCCATTGTAAATCCCTACTTAATATGTGCACAGCACACACATACATCCAGTTAAAGGATATAGCTATCATGGGTATTGAAAAAAAAAACCCATAATCTCTAGATCAGAAGAAAATAGTTGCCAGGTTTGCTTATTTGGTATTCAGCTTCCTTCATAAAGTACATATACTACCATTATTAAGTATTTAAAGCCAGTAAAATATCCACCCCATAATACTGTAATAGTCCTGGTTTCCACAAAGTAGTTCCTGAATCACTGGTGCTCAGGAGACACCCTCCCTCTATTTCCTCTCAGCAGAGACAGCACATTCTTTTATTCTGTCTTTCAAATGAAGGAGGTCAAGTCATTACTGGGCTTTAAGTTCTGCGAGAGAAGGCAGAAAAGGCAAACTTGCTATGCTAGGATTTCACAGATACCAAACAGATGCAACTTTAGTTGGCAGAGAAAAACTGTAGCAACATCCTTTCCACGGGAGTGAACAGCACTTTGGGTAACAATACAGTGTCTGACATAATGATGAATTATCCCGATCCTCTCCATGTTGACTAATTTTGTGACTGGCTGATGATGCTTTTGGTATCAAAAGCAGCAGGGTTACATTATTTTTAGTACATCATGGCCTGAAATGAGACAAAGTTGGTATGAGAACAGTAAATCAAACTGTAGTTGCAAGACCACTTCAACAATGCTATCAATAACAGCAGCATCCAAAATTTACAAATAAAGAAATAAATGTGAAACAAATGAAGAAGATGGAACTCCTGGTTAAGGCTGGTGGTACTAAAAATGCCCAGGCAGTCTATACCACAAGCCATGCCATCTCTGATGTCACAGAATGTAATACAAATACTAGATCATATTCTACTCAGTTTAGTATTCACCCCTTCCAAAATTAATAGAAGTAAACGGGAGAGCCTTGATGGTTAGAATTTTCTGTTTTGAAGCAATTTCCTTTTGGAAGATTGACTTCTTAATTGTTTAAACAAAGAACCATCCTCTTCTTTTCTTCTCCCTACGCTTGGTATTCTACTTTTATTACTTTATGGTTTTTAACTAACTGCTTGTTGATGACTATGTTTTTCCAAAATAGCGTCAGTGCTTCATAAGAACTTCAGTTTGCTTTAGGTTACTGTAAATAATTTTGCCTTCATGGCTATTCCTCTATTTTGTCAAAGCTATGGAAAATAGCTCCAAAGCCTGAATCTCTGAGACAGATAATATTGAATGGTACTGACAGGACAGACAGAGGAATATGTGGCAAATGTAGGGTATGTTAGTCTAAGCTTGAGAAGTTTCGTTGCAACATGTTTAATTGTTGGTTTTTTTAATCCCCAAATCACTTTTAGTTGCAGAAGATGCAAAAGGGTAGAAGCATAGTACATTTAACATTACCACAGAATTTCTAAATTGTTTATAAAATGTCTGTTTACATTATCTGAATTTCCTGAATTTTGTTTTATTTATTAAAATTTTATCCCACCTTTATTATTTTATAACTAATACAAGGCTCAAACATACATAATACTTCTTTCTCCTCCTACTTTCCCAACAGAAATTCTGTAAGATGGATTGGGTGAGAGAGAATGACTGGCCCAAAGTCACCCAGCCAGCTTTCATGCCTAGGGCGGGACTAGAATTCACAGTCTCCTGGTTTCTAGGCCAGCACCTTAACCACTTCACCAAACAGGTTATTCCAGTCAGAAGGCAATTTTCAAAATACACAGAAGCATAATAACCTAACTCAGAGTTCACAAAAATGTGCAAACTTTCAAGATCCTTAGTGCTCTTCATTGGGCGAGAAATTATTACTGCAAGTTCTATGAAAAATGGTTAAAAGAACTAGGTTAAAAGAAGAGAAGCATGATTGCCATCTTTAAATATTAGAAGGGATGTCACAAAGAAAAGAGTATGGATTTATTCTTTACACAGGTAGTCCTCAGCTTATGACCACAATTGAGCCTAACATTTATGTTGCTAAGTGAAGCATTTGTTAAATGAGTTTGCCCCATTTTATGACCTTTCTTGTCATAGCTGTTATGTGAATCATTGCAGTTGTTAAGTTAGTGTCATGGTTGCTAAGTGGATCTGGCTTCCCCATTGACTCTGCTTGTAAGAAAGTCGCAAAAGGGAATCATATGACCCTGGGACACTGCAACCGCCATAACTTTGAGTCAGTTGCCAAGCATCTGAATTTTTTTCACACGGCCACGGGGATGCGGCAATGGGCATAATTATGAAAAATGGTCATAAGTCACCTTTTTCACTGTCGTCGTAACTTTGAATGGTCAGTAAATTAACTATTGTAAGTCAAGGACTATCTTTAGCGCTCAAACGTAAGACAAGAATCAATGGGTATAAGCTTTAGAGAGAGATTTGAACCTGAACTAGGGAGAAATATCCTGACTGAAAGCAATGGAAATTTTCAAACAAAGATTTCTCTGGAATGGTTTGAAGATTCCTGCCTCAGAAAGAACTAGAAGATCTCCAAGATTCCTTCCAAATGTATGATTTTATGAAAACAATCTTATACATACATACATATATACACCCATACACACACACACACATATACCGAGAGAGAGAGAGAAAGGAGCAAAGCACACTATTACACAAACACATCAGCAATCTTTGTATAAAACAAAGGTTTGTTTGAAACAAAAGTAGTTTAGATATCTAATTATTTAACAGTTTTTAAAGTAAAATTGTACTTATTAGTAGAATATTCTATTTAAAAAAAATCAACTTAAGCCAAGTAAGTAAAATTGTATGTTCACATTATCCTATTGATGTTACAATTACATCAACTTGTTGGAAAAAAAATTAAGTTAACCAACAATTCAGTTGTTTGTCTTGCAAAAAGGGGACGATTCACTCTTGATGTGGATGTGGTTGAGAAGGAAAATGCAAGAACTAATTAAATTTTAAAATATTATAGCAGGGACATTGAATAAAAAATATTTTACAGTTGCCTTCAGCTAAAGTGAAGCCGAACATGACAGATTTTTTTAAAACAGAAAAACATGAAAAGACACAAAACTGGCTGTGGATTTGTGGTAAAATTTCCCAGAAAGATGAACATTCTTGGCAGTTTCTTAAAGACAAAAATATATTGTAATGAATACTACTGAAAGATATTTCTGTTTATTATGTAACTTGCATTTCTCTACAGCATTAACTTTATAAGCACTTGCAGATCAAATTCTCATTATAGATGATTTTATCAGCAAAGAATTCTTTTAAAGTTAGGCTGCATTTGAATCAGCCAAGGTCAGAATTGTGTTCTTTCTAAAATGTTAAGATTCATTTATTGAGTATTGCTGTAATTAAAAAAAAAATTCAAAACCCCGGTACCAGAAAAGGAAGTAATGAAGAATATTGATTCATCTATTCCAGATCAGCAAATGACAATTACAGTATATACTGTATGATTTTTATAAAACTGCAAAATTGCATACAATGCTTTAGAATTAATATTATTCACTGTTCTAATTATATTTTTCAGCAGTACCAAAGCCAGTGAATAAACTGGTCTTGTTTTCTTGTCATTCAGCCACATTAAAGACTTCCATGTATTAAAAACTGGTTTACACATTTTAAAACCACCCTGAATTAACACTAAGATTTTTTACAAGCCAGCCATGGGTATTGCTGTTCTAATTTCTGTGCTATATTAAACATCATGATGATTTAATCCATTGTCCTTTATAGAATATCTTCATGAAATATGATGTGGGAAGAAGACCTGCGCTAAGCTGATCCCAAATCTAAATCCTGCAGTATGACCTGGAACCATTTCTTCAGTCCAGAAATCCGAAGTAAAACATAACCAATAGATATTTATTCAGTTTCGTCATCAAGATATCCATCAAAAGGAAGCCATCTCCTAATTCTCTTAGTTATCTCAGTAGCTTTTGATTATGATTTGGGGACTGGGAAATCCAGTGGTTCTGCTCCTTTCTCAGTTGGCTGATTCAATCAGGGGTAATGGAAAAGGAGATGTGATCTCAGGTCCTTGCTTTTTGGGGTTCTACAAGAGCCAGTACCTTCTACATACTTTTTAACAGCTGTATGAAGCCACTGAAAGAAGTCATTTAGTAACTTGGTGTAGTATTGGTATGAAGACCCATGATCAGGATAGGTACTATCCAAGCAAAGGGGGGTATGTATCCTTCTACTCTATGGTGTAGTGAGCAAGAAAAATCTTGTTTTTTCATTTCCAACCAATTTCTTTAACTCTTTTGAACTTAATTTTAGTCTTGGCATTAAGTATCCTACCCAATCTTTTGTCACCTGCAGATTTGAAAAGAATTTCTTCTCTATCCAACCTGTAAAGATGAGATTCAATAAAAGTTTACAGCTCAGCCTCTACAAATCAGATTGTTAGAGCCTTAGTTCATGGTGGTTTACTGCAAATTATGTTTGTTAGGCTTTGTAACAAATGAAAAGTCTTAGTATTTAGAATAGAGACAGAAGAAATTACAAAGAAAGGAAAAGATGAGGCTAGCCTAAAAAGAAGAATCATTGCAGGTACACAAAAGTAGGTGAGAAAAATTGTAGAACAGTTTGTGCCAACCCTTTGCTTTCCAGATGGGTTGAAGTAATGAATATTTTCAATACATACCCATTTTGCTACTCTTCAAAATTAAGCTAATTCCACAATGTCACAATAGCCATTTGATTGCTACCACAGTTATTTAGCATCAACATTGTATTGGCTCGGTTACCATACAGAATGTGTGACAATATTTGACAATTAATAGGACTACTTTGAGGAAGACCAGCTGGAACCAGTGGTGGTATTCTACCAATGTGGTATGGTTCTACCGAGCCGATAGCGGCAATGAGCAGCGGAGACCAAACTGGTTCTGTCACTCTGCTGTTGGGCCCACTCACCCGCCTGGACTTCCATACTCACCTTTATCCTCTGCTTTTGAAGCGCACTGCTTCAGTGCTGTGGGGCAGCTGCTGAAGTGACAGGGAGAGTGCAGGCTTGGAGGAGGTGAGTTGGAATGCCTCTGCGCCTACACAAATGTCTCTGTGCCTGCAAAATGCATTTTTGGTGCGCATGCCCACCAAGACACACCCACTGAACTGGTGATAAAAACTTTTTGATTCCCAACACCAGCTGGAACTAAAAAAATATGCAATGTTGTATTAGGTTACTACAAAATTGGGATTGCTTAAACAACCATAATTATGGCAAATATCGTAGCAACAAATAATAAAAAAAACAATTAATGGAATTTGCATTATTGATGTCTGATTGCACTACAGAAATGGAAAATTCCCAGAATATAATGTTATATAGTGTGTAATTCTACATAATATATAGTCCTTGACTTAGGACTACAATCGAGGCCAAAATTTCTATTGCTAAATGAGACATTTGTTAAGGGAATTTTGCCCCAGTTTACGACCTTTCTTGCCACAGTTGTTAAGTGAATTACTGTAGTTGTTAAGTTAGTAGCATAGTTAAGTGGAATCCGCCTTCCACATTGACTTCGTTGGTTAGGTCACAAAAGATGATCACATGAACCCAGACACTGCAACTATTATAAATATGAATCTACACCTCGATTTTGATCGTATGATCACGGGGATGTGAAAAACAGTCATAAGTCACTTTTTTCACTGCTGTTTTAACTTCAAATGGTCACTAAATGAACTGTTGAAAGTCGAGGACTACCTGTGTAGATGTTTTTGTGCCTGCCACCTCAACCTGTTCTCAGAATAATCTGCCAATCTTCCAAGGATTCTCCATTGGTTTGATTGAGATAATTCATCCCTCTTTTCTATTGCCTTCCCATTATTTTATTTTCCTTCACCTTCACAAGCATATTTGTCCTTTTTGCCCATCACCCTCTTACACCACACTCCTAGGAAGTTTCTGCTTTTTCATCATTGCCTTACAGGAGAAAACTGTCTTTAATTTGTCCATGAGTAATTGATGGCTTCTTCTTGCAGTTCCTGATATTCTTAGACTGAATCCATCCTTCAATCCATATTTCAAAATGTGTGTATCACCTTTTCTCGGATGCTAGCTTCCACAACTTAATCCTTTTACTACTTTAATTTTTCTGATTTTTGTCATAGACATAACCTTAACTTCCATGAATTATCTAAGGATCTTTCCACATTTGCCCTTAATTAGGGGTGTTTGAGGATGTGGTCAAACAAGTCAAGATGCTAGTTTCAATGGTACAATCATTGCTCCTAAATCTGGTGTGCTGCCTGTCCTCCTGGCTATATTGTTAACAGGCCTGGTGTCTTGCTTTGTATGTATTAGAATCAGACATTTTTAACATTTTTTTACCATTTTAAATGGTTGTTACTGTTCTTATTATTTTAAAACATTTTTAGGGTTTTAATTGTGGTATATGAACCACCCAGAATCATTGGCTAAGATGGGCAGCTATAGAAATCCAATAAATTAATTAATAAAAATGAATCAATCTGCCTATTTCTGTTGTGTGTCATACAGAACAGGCAGAGCTTGATTTTATTGTTCAAATTGACCACACATTTTTACCACTTTTTTTTAAACCCACCTTTGGACTTCCATGGCCCTAAGCACAAACTAGCCCTGTTGCTTCTTTCTTCTCTCTTGTGTCCTTACGAGATCTCCTTCATCTTAATGCTGAGCCATAACTGAGGAAGACAAATTATCTTTACTGGTATTTTATTGTTAAAGTACCTTTCATCTTAAGATGGTAGCATCCAAGAACAATGTAAAATTTACTTGTTATACTGGAGGTAAGGTCAGATAGCCAGTAGCTAATGAGATCAGCGCTAATTTACCATTTCACACTCTTCCAGTCCTTGGTTGGCATTATCTGCCACCAACTGGATGCTGCTGCACTAAAGAGCCAATTACAGCAGTACCATGTCAGGGACTTATCAAAACCACATCAGGATGCAGCCAGGTACAATAAATGCTTAACTCTAAAGCAGGGGTGCCAATCTCAAGGCTAGCCTGCTGGGTTCTTAGATCTGGACACCTTGGAAACAGCAAAGGACCAGCCTGTGGTGCCTCTACCAGTGAAAATAGAGCTTGGGTGGGTTACATACGACCCTCCCGTGCTGTTTTCGATGGCAGAAGTTTGCAGGAGGCCATCCCAGCTGAAAACCGAACCCAGGAACCTGTTTTCTTTGGCAGAGCACTTGGCGCCCCCAATATGAGTGACACTGAGCTGGCCACGCCCACCCTGGCCATGCCACCCCAGCCACTTGAGGTTATACACAACCTTGATGTGGCCCTCAAATGAAATCGAGTTTGACATCCCTGCTCTGAAGTCCTTTCTGATTTGGTGCAAGACTGAAACAATAAAGCCCCCATTGTCCTCCAAGCAGCATGGAAGAATCTTCAGGTTGGCATTTGTCACTATTATAAACAGAGAGGAATGCTAAGTAAGAGTGCTGCTTGCAAACCAATTTTGTTTGGGATTCTAATTTCCCTTCTAAAAAAACAACCATATTCAGAGTGATTGGAGAATAGGAGGAGGAGAGGCATAATAATGAGTCTAAAATTATGGAGAGAGTCCTGCAGTTTCTTGTTACAGTTTCCCTCATGGTAGGGAGATGTTTCCCCATTGCTGGTGACAGGAGACTCAACCCATCATCACTTGGTCAATCTATCTAAATTTCTATCCCATTTCATTCAAATACTCATGGCATAGTCAGTTACGCTTTGCAATATGCAAAACCAGGATATCAGCACATCTATGCATCAGCACAGAGACAGTTGAGGCAGAAGAGGAAACAGTACCAGGGAGAATGATATACTTTTCTGCTAACTCAAAAATGGAGAGATTAAGCATTTTAACTCAGCAATAGAATAGGATCAAAATTTGGCAATCCCTCTCTAGATTAGCTTCTTTACTTCTCCAGCACACCACCCATCCCGAGCCCAGTAAAACAATCCTACCTACTGCTTTACCATCAACTGTAAATTCTCTAAGCATCACTTTTGTCTTCCTGCTATTTAATAGTAATCTAAAGTTTTCACATTTTTATTTTTATAATGAACTCTTCTAAATCATCCTTACCTTTAGAATGTCTTCACCAGAAGCTCCTGTACCCACAACTCTCTTGCCCACAAAGTTAAGGTGGTGTCTTCTCAAGATGTGGGTCAGTGGTGGTGTGGAAAGGGAATTTCACGAAGGCAGTAGTGTCACAAAAAACAGGAAAAGCCCAAGGGGAACATCAGGTCAGCCAGAAAACAAACTTACACAGGAAAAGGAATTAAAAAAAAGTATTAAAGAATCCCTATAGACAAAAGCCTAAGTAATTAAGAAAACTCGACAAATAGGAAAAGGAAAACAAAAGATAATTTAGAAAACCCTTACAAACACAGGACATACCAAATAAGTAAAACAAACAGACAAAAAACACAAAATATAAATTACAAAAGGGACAGACAGGAGATTGCCACAGAACAAATATGAAAAAATATCTTAAAGTTAAAAGTGATTACAGAAAACCAATAATACAATCTGGCCACCCTGCGGAGTTTGCCTTCTGCACCCCGCGGAGTTTGCCCTCCGGCGGGAATAAAGACAAACTCAAACACGATTTGAAACATTAGGCACAAATACAAACACTCACACAAAATCAACTTACAAAAGGAGAAAAGGGTAGAAAAAACCAAGGACTTACTATAAGAAGCTAGCTAGCCCAGGAACGCAGACTTCTCGCTGTTCTCTGCCTTCCTAAAAAAAATAAAAAGATCCAGCTTTCAAGCAGTTGTCCGTATCCTTGCACCGGAGCTCTCCCAGCAGGAAAATCGAATCCTCGAAAGAAAGGCATTTTGACACCTTTCAACAGTGGGATTCAATTTTTTTTTACTACCGGTTCTGTGGGTGTGGCTTGGTGGGCGTGGCAGGGGAAGGATACTGTAAAATCTCCAGTCAGAGGTGGTATTTGCCAGTTCTCCAAACTACTCAAAATTTCTGCTACTGGTTCTCCAGAACTGGTCAGAACCTGCTGAATACCACCTCAAATGTAGTGGGCACTCCACTTGATGCATTTACACTTCTATAGACAATGTTTAGTTCAGGTTTTCTTCCCCTCCCTTCTTTCCATCTTACTTTCATAAGTATAGTGGGACATATGAAATTGTTGCAGTCAAATCTTAGATCCCCCACAAACCTATTAATACATCCTGAACTACAATATTCCTACTTCCAATTTAGGCTGCATGATACTAGATCTATAAATTGATTGACACTAAAACTAATGGCTGAAGGGGTATCTAGAACTATGAATTGATTTCTAAACACTGGTACATTTGTTCCATGAGAGCCAGCTTTGGTTAGTGGTTAAGGCATCAATCTAGAAACCAGGAGACCCACTTTAGGCCAAAGCCAGCTGGATGACTTTCAGCCAGTCACTCTCTCTCAGCCCCAGGAAGGAGGCACTGGCAATTGAATCTTGCCAAGAAAACTACAGGGATGTGTCCAGTTAAGTCCCACAGACTCAAAGGCATTTTTAAAAAATGCTCCACTAGGCAACTTTAAAAACCTAACAAGGCTTCTTGTTCAGGAATTTTATGGGATGGGATACTGGCAAGGATCCTGCTTTGATAATTATTCCAAGATTAACGTTCATAGCTAGAAGTCTGAGGCTGGAAATCTTGCTTTTGGTACCTCACAATGTCCTCTTACAATGCTCCTTGTCGTGGGGATGTGGATAAATTATTTCTACAACGTTGCACAATAAGAATTAAGCACTGGAAACAAGGCTGCAACAAACAACAACAACCAACTGCTCCTGGCCACATGCCCATCAGCAATTTTGTAAGGGGCTCGAACTGGAAACTACAGAGCCAGCGAATAAGAAATCCTTACAATCCTTCGCAAAATCAAGGTTGGGAATGGAAGAGAAACGGCGTTTCCACGCGCGTTGCTGTTCCACCCCATGTGTAGGACCTGCATGTGTTGTCTTCGTATGCGTGAAAAGATTCTTACCCCAGCACCACAGCGTGTGAATACGGTAGTAGCGAATTGTTAGGCGTGAGGGGCTTTTGTTTTTGTTTTTTTGGGAGGGGGAACGCAAATCCTGGCGGCGGCGGTGGCTGGAAGCGGTTAGGGGGTGGGTTGGGAGGCCTCAGCCAATGACACGGAGGGCCGCTCTCAGCTGGCTGGCATTTAAATGGCAGCTAGCGCGCCGCGTTCCCAAATCCGAGACAGGAGACGAGCGCCTGAAAAGCGGGAAGAGCAGCACCGAAGCTCCGGTCACCGTCGCAGGTGAGGGATAAGCGGGCAGGGTCCCAGCTTGGCTTTCGACGCTCCACGTCGCGGAGTAGGAAAGGCCAAGGCTGATTTCTAGAGGAGAGCAGCCGAGCTCCGTGGCTGCGTTACTCGAGACGTGGTGCGGAGCGTTGTTTTCAAACGCAGGGGGGAAATCGAGCCACTTTCTTGGCAAGTTCAGCGGGCTCTATTTTCGGGAGGCGGGAAAAAAAGACGACTTTTTAGCATTATTGATAGCGCGGGAAAGACTGGCCGCATTGGGGAATGGGGGCTTTTCATACTTGTGGTAATAGGGAGGTTTACCCGAGTTGTAAGAAGAGGAGGTTGTTCTTTTCTTGGGTGCTTAGGTGGGAGCTTTCAAACAGAGGCTCGTGCACGTGAACTAACCGGGAGAAAAACCTAGCGGGGGTTTTATCCCAGGGCAGAGCCGCCGGGGTTACTGAAGGTACACAATGCACTTCTGTGACTCTTTGACTATTCAAGCTCAGCCATTCAGTGCGTTGCAGGCGTTCTCTCAGGCTCTAGCAGAGACCGTCCCCGCGGTGTGTAACGCCTCGGTCTCCCTAAAAGTTTGAGCCCTTCGCTCAGGGGCAGAGACAGCAGCCAGCATTTTTCCCCCTCCCCTCCCCTGTCAAGCTTGTCTTCCGAGCCCGCGCGTCTCGCCCTTCTGCCTGCCGGGTTACGAGGCCGACGCAACGCCCGGTAAACTCTGCCCAGAGTAAATCCTGCGATTGGTTTTTAAAATGTGGCGTCTTCCGCGTCTCAAAGGAGGTTCATGTCTGCCGCACTGGCACTTGAATTAATAAAGCGGCACCTTAATTATGGAAATTACCGAACGTTGTTTACACTCGAGTAACAATTGCGGCCGAGTCGCGAAGGCGAGTAAAGTCGTCTGGAAGGCGGCGGTGGCGCAAAAGTGGGAGATTGGAGCAAAGTATCTCTCGAAATGGGGGCCCCTTGCGGTGTTTTGCAAGCCGAAAGCTTGCTTGCCAGTCGGAACGCTCAGGGACCAGCCGTCGTGGATAGTTGCGTAGAGCTTTCCTGCCACGGGACGTTTGCAGCCGTGACAACCCCTTAACTTCGCTAAGTAGATTGAGATTCAGACCTATTGTCAGAGTACAACATGTCTACAATGAGATTTGCTGAGCCTCCCTTCGTGCGCCCCCCCCCCAACACAATACAACTCACAGTGAAGGCAGAAAATCCCTAACCAACTAAAATCCAACTAACAAACACATAATCCTATTCCACCGTGCGAGCTTATTGCAGGTCACGCCGCAAGTCACTCGTACCACGGGGTTCCCACGATGCCACGGAGGGCGAGAAGCATCTGCTTTTGACGCCGGTTCTCTAACGAGAAGCTGACGTTTATGAAAGCACGGTGGGAATTGGATAGATTTCAGTGGCCCAACGTAAGTAGCGCTTCCACAGAAAGGTCGGAGAGAGGCACGATCACTTTTGCGGACGCAAGGAGTAAGCTATTCAGGCAAGCTGGCCTCTGATTTTGTAGGGAGGTTTCTAGGACAAGCTATGCAAATAGGTTAAAAGAAAGAGCACTGGCCTCCTGCCTAGATTCAGTTACCTCTTTAAAAAATAAAAAATAAAGAGTTTTAACTACAGCAATGAAAGATAAAACAGAAAAAGAAAAAATAGAACAAGAAGTGCAAAAAGAAAAAAATAGAGAACTTCTATTCCAAGAAAGAGAATTCCCATCCTCATCAAAAGTGTAAGCCATTTCACCATCTTTTCACCTCATAATTAACAAATATAAAGCTACTGTAATTCATCCCACAATGTGTCTCTTAACAAATAGGCAAATCTGATAAGTAATGTGTTCTCCCATCCAGGTGCCAAAAAGTCCATACTGAGCCCTAACATATTAATTAAAAAATATAAAATTTGTCATTCCATATCTCAATTCACTATTAGCAAAACCACATTTGGAAGGCATAAAGTGGTCCCAGTCTACTAGTCTGAACAAGAGACTAAAACTTAACATTATGAAGAGTGACAATTACTCCTTTAAAGAGAACAAGTTCTCAAAAACCCCTTACTTGGAGGAAGGACAGTTAGGTACAAAGCCAATTTAAAGGATATCAGATTAGGACACATAAAGTATCTACAGGGAGGAAGGCTAAATACCATGTTAACTGTAAGCAAATCCAACACACAACCTTTTTCCAGTCCAGCTGTCAACAAAGCCAAAGAGAACCACCCAAAATATTTTACCCCATCTCTTCTCCCATTCCTTTCTTGATTCTGGCTTTGTTTCTTACTCTCTTCGTGCTACCAAAGTTGCTAAAGAAAGAGAGGTGAAGCAAAAATTAAGTCCATGCTGCCATCTGATCTTCTGGTTTTCTGGGCCCCCTCCAAGTGTTGGGTAACCCTAGAAAACTCAGGTCAGCACCTTTTAAAAAAAACACAGTACAGTACTATACTGTAGAAAGGCTCAGAGGATTCTGTGTTGCTTATCCACTCCATATAGCATAGACAATCTGCATAGATCAGAATGATTACTGTGTTTTGATTAAGATTTCTTTGGCAAAGATAAGATACACATGTAATATCTTTTAGACAGAAGTTAGAATAGGAGCACTAACCTTCTCTATGGAGACACCCTTATACCCAGGTTGAGATCCAAGGAAAACCCTTTCATCATTTTGCAAGTGAGTTCAGAATCAAGATTCAAGAGGATGTTAATGCATTAGAACATTGAATCAAACTAAGGAAGAGGAATTTCAGCAGAGACAAATCTGAAGTCTTCCTTTTGGCTGGGAAGAATATAGTATGGAAGTGGGACCATGTTAAGCAACAGTATAGGCAAAAAGTTCAGTGTCTTGGTGGATCACAAGCTAAATATAAATTAATAGCAGGATGCAGTTGAATGAAAAAGTGAATGCAATCTTACAGTTAGTATAGTTTAGATCAGCGGTGTCCAACCTTGGCAACTTTAAGACTTGTGCAAAGCTGGCTGAGGGATTCTGGGAGTTAAAGTCCACAAGTCTTAAAGTTGCCAAGGTTGGACACCCCTGGTTTAGATCAAGAGAAGTCATTGTTACTCTACTCCTGATCACCATAGTTTAGACAGTGAAAATCAGGGGTGTGTCCAAAGAAAACTAACCTAGATAATAAAGGGCTTGGGGGAAAAAAAGAGGAATATTCAAAGGTGTTGGATATGTTTATCATGGAAAAGGCAACACTATGACAGGACAAGAAACTGAGTTCAAATTACAGGTTAGTAGGACATCAGAAAAATTAACTGACAGTAAGATAAATTGGTTCAACAATCAGAGATTGAGTGGTAAAGGATCTCATTCACCACTAGAAATGATCAAACAGAAGCCGTCTTAGGGAGATGCTATAATAGTGGACTCTCGCACTAGAATTAGATGTTCTGAAATATATCTTTGATCATTTGCATGCTGTTATGTCTGTTTCCATCTTTAAAGCAAGTTTCAATGTTTGACCTGATTTGAGGGGACTCAAAATCAGGTTCCTATCAAAGTGTTCCCTGGTGATTTTGGATTAGTTAGTCTCTCTTTCATCCTAACCTATTTCATATGATTACTACTGGAATGAAATTTGAAGAAAAGGCATCTGCATTGATTTCTCACAGAAAAGGTGAAATTTAAATAATTTCCTTGATAGATAAATTAGTTTTCAAAAAGAATACCAATTGCATGAGTTTCAATAGAATATATTAAAATGTCTACAGGTGATCCCATGATATTTATTGTTGAGAGCCAATTTGGTGTAGAGGTGAGCTCATGAGTTCTAGTCTCATCTCAGGCATCCAGCTAGCTGGGTAACTTTGGACCACTCACTGTCTTTCAGCTTTAGGAAGTGGGCATTAACAAACCATTTGGAAAGAAAACTTCAAGGACTTGCTCAGGCAGTTCCCAGGAGTCAAAACTCACTTGCAAAAAAGTAAAAAAACCCAACACCACCCAAATCATCCCTTTATGAAGGATTGTCCCACAGCAGAAAAGGAAATTCTAAGTTGGTAGTTTATAATCTCTAAATTCAATTTAATTGGAAATTTAGGAAAAAAACTTTGTTCTTGGTAGAATGCTATTCTTTCAGTAGATTTTTTTTTAAGCTTCAAAGAAACATCTGGTCTTACTGCTAAGAAAAGTATTGTAAACTCTTTCTTAGGACAATATAGTCTCCCTTCTCCCCATCTGCAGGACAGATCTGTGATTCAGATTTACAGTTCAGTTTATATTGAGTCTGTCTGTAAAAGCATTAACAGCCATTTGTTCGGGTCCTTCTCTCTCTGGCTGTTTAATTAGAAAAGAAAAATGAAAAGAAGGAGCAAGACTGCAGGCTTACAAAGGTTAGTAATGTACTGCGACCCCAAAACCTTGCAATTGTGACTATGCCAGCAGGGCATTATTATTGTGTTTGCTTTATATCCCAGGATGCTGTTGCTAGTTTAGCAATTGTTTTAGAGATGTGTTTAACTTCTACTGTGATGAATTTATTATTTCTAGGCTTTTCAATAGTTATTCATAATTAATAAGACTAAAATTATTTCTAACACTTGTAAATCCTTGTTTACTCATTTGCATTCTACTCTTGTATTTTCTTTCTTCTTCCTGTTAATATATTTTCTCTAAAATGTCATATACAGAGAGAGAGAGAGAAATCATCACTGGTATTGTGCCCTCCACCTTTGATGTCACATCAAAAAAAGAAAACCCTCAAGCAAAATAAAAGATGATCATATCGCTACATTTCTTGGCAAATTTGTAACATACACTGATAAGAATAACTCAATTGTATCCTATCTGTGAACAATCCAGGTCATCAGGCTAGAATGGAAGCAAAGCTGACCTGGAAGGATTCCTTTTTTGGTCCCATAAGTAAATTATTGAACATTGTATCCATAATACAATCTTTCTCTTTCTTTCCTATTCTCAGTGTAAATCTACCCCACCCCCCTGCAAGACTGAGCATATATTAGCTTCATATTAAATACTGATTCAAGTAGGGAGGATTAATAACTGATAAAAATATTGGTTTAAATCTAGGTAGAGGCGAGTAGGGAGATGTTGCCCAATCAGCTGCAGGTCTGTTGGAAGTGGAGGAAAAATTATGCCTTTGGGTTAGTTTTGATTTTTATCTATGTGGTTTTTAGCAACCACGTAGATAGATTTTCCCCACAAATGATCTGCCCCAAATTTGGTCTCTTGGATCTACTAATAGTGTACTTATCTCTGCTGTAATGCAGTCTATCCACCTTAGTGCTTGTCTTCGTCTTCTATTTCCTTACCACTTTTCCTAGTATTAGAATCTTTTTCAGAGAGCTAGGTCTTCAGAAAATGTGTCGAGGGGGGGGGAGGGAGGGAGAGAGAGAGAATATGCTAGATATTTCACTTTCAGGAATTAGTGAAAGTCAGATGGGCCCAGGATCTACTGGGTACCAAAATACACACTCATGTATTTCATACATTTTGGAAAGGATGCAAGTGAGAAGAGGTGAATCTGAATAGCTTCATCTCGACTACCTGTTAAATTGCTGTATAAATCTGAGCTGTATCTAAAGCTCTTACAACTTACTGGAGAAGTTAATTTAATGGAATTGGAGTTCCACTGACTACTTCATCTGAAATCTAATGCTTATTCTGGATCTTAAGAACTGGCCAAATTCTGGGTAACTGGGGATGTGGTATTAACATTTTGGGGCCCTGTCAGATACCTTGGGGTTTAATCAAGTCCTTGCTTATCCCAATTCCTGCTGAATCAAATCTGTGTCCTCAGTTTTCTTTCCTAGATCTTTTCTCTTTCTACAGAGAATCTCTTTATGCACTAATCTTAATTTGTTGTTTATCTCGCTCTTGTCTCTTCTTTCTTGTCATTTCTCCTTTTGTTCTTTTGAAATCTGTTTAACATGATTGTGTCATAAATAAATGCAACCTGCTTTTTACTAAAGAAAGATTACTTGGATTGGGATTTGATGTCATATAAACCCAGTAAAAAGCTACCAATTGAACCCCCCCTTTTAAATTGGGGGTTTACTAAAGTACACCATGAGCATGAGATTCATATGCTGAGGATTTAACATTACTTGCCAATTATAATTTAGGAGAGGAGTATGGTAGTTGCCAAAGCCTACATGTAGACTATTTTGGCCCTTGCTGATCTGAGAAAACAAAAGTTTTGAAATTTCTAAAACAAAATAAAGTAATTACATCCTAAAAGAAACATGTAAAGTAATAGGAAAATTATGGCCTAGCCTGACTGGAGGCCAAGAAATGCAAAATGCGACAGCACTAGAATAAACATTAATTTTACCCTTTGGTTTAGATGCTTAAATATATTGTGTTCAGAAACTATATTGCATTTAACTAGAAATTAAGCTCTATTTTATTGTAGCAATATTTTTCTTAAATTAATGACCTGAACTTGTTTGTCTAAATGAGTTTTGTTCACAGGCAACTCATCTTCAAGCTAGTAGGCTTGGCAAGCACATTTTTGTTTTCTTTCTGCATTTTCCTCAGGGAAGATATTCCAACATTTAAGGAAATCTGTTAATCATAGCGGCATTCTTTCATTAGCGATTTAACGCTGCATTGGTCATTGTTTCCTTTTGGAGTTGTGTGATTTAGGACCCAAACTAAATATAATATTTATTTATTTATTTATAGTTTTATTCTTTGAAATATTTTTTCCCTTTCCCAGATCCCCAACAGATCTAAGCAATGTATATGTGGAAAGGTTAAATCGTTTTGTTCCTCATAGGATCCTAATCTAAACCAGCACCAGTCGATAGAGGGGCCATAATCTATTGCAGTGAGAGCAAAAACATCCCATCATCCTAACCCTGCTTGTCCTCCCCCCCCCTGCAACTCCATACTGCGAATTGGAAAAGAAAAAAAATGTAATCAACTAGAAGTTACATTAATGTTCCATGCAGTCTGGCTCTCAATTTCTCTAGGGCCCTGCTGTATAATAGGTAGCTAGTGTTACTTTTGTTTTTCTTTTAACTAATTTTATTGAAAATCAAGTTTCTAATTTTTTAAAAAATCCATTCTCTTCAGCCACAAATCCCTTATTGTGATCCTGTCATTGAGACTGGCAATTCAGTGTGTTGAGTGATAATTATGCTACCGCAAATCCAATTTATGGAATCTGAATCTAGATATGTAGTGGGAAAAAAGGTGGGAACAAAATTTATTTTGCAGATCTTTAAAGAAATGAAATAAATTTTAAAATCTCATGGAGGAACTTCGTGTGAAAGCATCAAGCTTCATTTAAAATATTTTCATGAAATATTTGAACTTTTATTTGCTTTCCTTGGTCTTACCCAAGGGCCTGGGTGAATAAAGTAACCTCGGTTGGAAGACTTAATGTAATACTTATTTGCCACAGTCTATTCATGTAAACATTCAAAATTTGCAGCACTGACTTGACTCAAATAATAAAGTCCAGTATATTAACTTGATGTTAGGGTTGTTTGTTAGTAAGCATAGCATAAATAGATATAAATTTCTGAATTTCTCTAGCATAGAAATTTTTTTGTAGGTTTGAATATATTTTTTGCTTGGTAGAAAACAATCTGACAATATTTCTTTTTGTATTCTTAGAATGACTCACACAGGTTCTGCTGTTGGTGTCCTCCTTCTGTTCAGTCTTCTGCTGCCCTCAGCAGAGGGCACTAAGAGGAACCATGGATCACAAGGAACCATCCCTTCTCCTGACAAAGCCCAACCCAATGACTCCGAACAGACCCAGCAGCCACCACCACCACCACAAGCAGGTTCCAGACCCCGGAGAAAGGAGAAGGCCAAATCTACTGAAGAGGTGCTGGAATCAAGCCAAGAGGCATTGCATGTCACAGAACGAAAGTATCTGAAAAGGGATTGGTGCAAAACGCAGCCGCTTAAGCAAACAATCCAAGAAGAAGGCTGCAGAAGCCAAACCATCATTAATAGATTCTGTTATGGCCAGTGCAATTCATTCTATATCCCAAGGCATATCCATAGGGAAGAAGGCTCCTTCCAATCGTGTTCATTCTGCAAACCAAAGAGATTTACCACCATGGTGGTTACATTGTCCTGCCCGGAAATGCAACCTCCAATCAAGAAAAAGAGGATCACACGAGTTAAAGAATGCCGCTGTATATCCATAGAGTTGGACTAGGAGGGGTCATGGAGGATAGTTTGCTCACCAGTGTATTTCCTCCTTCAAACCAGGCATCTAAACCTCTTTAGGTATGTCCAGAATGGGACATGAATCAAAGAGAATTGCAACAAACAGTATGCATTATTCATCTGTAGATGTGAACTTCAGCTTTGAAAATAAATCATTTGGAGTGTATCCTAGGCTTAGTAATACACTAATTCCTCCCGTCCTGGGATTCTGCACTTGAATCTGTGCCATTGACTTGAATCTGTGCCATGATCATCAGTAGCATCAACTGTCATAGATTTGGAGGCATTTTCACATTCAGTTATGGTCTGAGGAAAATGTGGAAAGGTATTAAGTTAATTGCAGCGAGTGCCATTGTTAATGGAGAAGGAAGCTTGCATGCTATCACCTTTATTTGGACATTAAATAGCCACTTCCTAGGGCTAAGAAGGAAAGACAAATGGGGAAGGCAGAAAAATGAACAAGGAAAAGAAAAGTGATGTATACAGCATCTCCTTGAATGTTATTTCTGATTGCATTTCTCAATCCAACAGCTTCTTTCAATACTGTATATACTCATCTATAAACCCATCTGCTGGTAATCTGACCCTTGAATTGTTTTGCTTGGACATCAATCCATTTTTCAAAGTACCATCTCCCATGAAGGTGTCTGCTTCTTGCATATGACAATTGTTGTGGTTGTCTAAGCTTCCTCTACTAAGAAGCATAGAATGGAGGGATGAAGTTTTTTCTCCTTAATTACTTAATGGATCTGATTGTGTGGAGGACAAAGCCATTAGACAACCCCATTGCACAAGCTGAAGGGGGATTAGCTAGGCCTGAAATATTCTTGCTACTCACTAAAATACTATGAAAAATGACACTATGATAAACTGACACTTGCAATTTTGATTTGTTTTAATTTTCACAATTGGTTTACCCATGGGTGGCACATTTTTTAAAATGACATTTTGCTTAATTATTTGAGGGTCTGCTTATTTGCAGATGGGGGTAGAAAGCGATATACATTCAAGTAATTTAAGAATTCAGAGGGGAAAAATTATCAGAGTACCTGTAGGCAAGTCCATCCATGGATAAACCAACCCAAATTTGAGGGGTGAATTGGCACCTAACATTTTCAGCTTATCCGTGAGTATATATGGTACTATTAACTATTAATTGCACACTTACTCTTTTAAAGATCAACTCGTCTAATATGTATGTTGACAACTATTATATGTGCATGTATACATACCTTCTATAGCCATGTACTGTTCCACATAGTCAGCCCATACAGAAAGTGAAGCATTGCAATAACCATTTTAAACTCCAAATATCACAGATGTACAATTTCAGGGAAGACCTTAAACAACCTCATTGATGCTTCCCAATTTTCTTCAACCTGTCACGAGTGGAATTGGGGAGAAGTTAAGATAATGAATAGTTTTGAATGTAAATCTGGCTAACAAGTTGCTTCTTCCATGCCTTAATCATGACAGATGCATTTTTTTTACTAGAGAATTTTCAAACAGATTCCTACCATTATACGTAGCTCTTAGTCACTTAAGACAGGAGAGATGACAGAATATACCAGCTATGTTTTTTGAACTTTTTCTGAAAGTTGTGAAGGTTAGGGTTAGGTAGACCAGTGTTTTTCAATACTTAGCAACCTTAAGATTCAACTTCAGCTCTCAGTCCTCATGACCCTTAAATTGTGGTTGAATAAATACAGAATGTGACTCTCAAGTCAGATTCTGTATGACATTCAGGTGATCAGCTTTCTTAACATGCATAGCTGGCAGCTGGAAATCATAATATCCATGAAGTTGCAGAAGGGAAGGAAGTCTGCCCTGCCTCTTTTCTCGGAGTGTATCGCTAAAGTTGATTGGTGATCTCCTGAGCTGGTGTTAACGCTATATCTTTTAATTACTATAGTGCTGGTACTCTAGTAAATACAGAAAAGTTATAGCTCCCCTAATGATGCCAGCTTGTGTGGAATATTTCTGCTTCCTTACTGACAAGAAGATAGCAAACTTAAGCAGTGTTGCTGGGTGTATGTGTATGTGTATCTCCGGTCTGGTATCTGATGTAAGTCTTCTGAGCTGAAATATTCGTTAACAAACAAGTGGTATTAAAAGAGCAGCAGCAAAAAAAAGCTTCCCAATTAATTTGGAATTTATGTGGGAACCAAATGGATTGTGGATTCAACCTGATCTTTATGCCTAGTTTCATTTTTTTAATGTGGAAAAGAGAAGCAAGAATGTGCTCTAAGACTGGAAGAAAACGAATTTTGATCAATCAGTGACAATTATGTGGCTGCATAGAAGGCACCAGGTGACATTTCTGCCTTGTTAAACTGTTGAATCATTGGTCTGCAATCTACCATCTTTCAAGCATTATCTGGTCTTTATGGTACAATCTCTTTTTTGCTTCTCCCCAGCATTGCAGCGAATGATACTTATTATAATATTATAGCATTATATAACATATATATCTATATTCCAGAAACACAGACTGAATCAGGAAGTTACCAAATTCCACCTCATTAAACACAGATATAATAATGACTTGCTTTTAGAAGCCACAACAATCACAGAGTTAATTTTTTAAAAATGCAGTAATAATTTCAGCCACTTCAGCCACTACTAGGTTATAACGAGATAGCATCCACATTACAGTACTATATCTGCGATAATAATACACCATTTTCTATATATCTAATCTTTCATCAAAATGCTTCCTGACCTCATCGATACAAGTCTAATATGCCAGTTTATCTTAGCACATTACACTGCATCATATCCTCAGACTTCATTTTTAGTAAGTGATTGTGAAAATATAACTGAGCTCTAAGAGATATTTTCCACTATGTGGATTGTGAAGTAGAAATATTTAATGGCATTGCCATGTCTGTAGGATATGAGTGTTGCCTAATTCAAGGCATATTTTAGACAAACAACTTCCCTTTTCTTTTTGAACTGTTTAAAAACTTGTGCTGATCTTTCCTTTTCTTCCAGCATTTGTTACAAAGGACACAAAGCAATTCAGCATTCTGGACAGGGCCATTTTGAAGTAAGATTTGCCAAGAATATGAGATCCTAAAAATATAAAAGTCCTGACCCTCTGTACAGACAGCACATTTTCAAACAAATATAGATTCTATAAAGAATTTTTAATAATGTTTATTCTTAAGTAAAACCATTGTACAAAGATTTGTTGTACATAGAGTTTAAAATACAATCTTAGATATTTAAATGTGACTTTAAACTGATACTCCTTCTTGTAGAATTTCACAATGCAAATGTTGGTTTTAAAAATAAACTGTATTATAAACTAATGAGTACTTGGACATAACTTATCGTCAACAAAAATATGTTATTGTTTCTTACTAATTCTGCTTTTCATGTGCCCTGGATTGTAGGTGAATGTGTATACTGAACAAGTATGTAGTGTTGCTTTGAATTTTATGGAAAATTGTGGATCCAAGGGATTGCTTTTAATATCTAGCATACATACTGCAATAAGGAGAGCTTACAGCTCCTAATCTCAATTCTCTTTTTGTGAGCCCTAGGTTTTGGTATTTTTAAGTTTTGGAAAAAGTGGGTTTACTGGATTGCTTTTTAATGCATAGATAAAAAATTAAAATTAAACAAAAATCAAGAATACCAGGGACATAAACTTAAATTGACAGGAGAGAAATAAATTCAAAAGTAATTTTAGATAGTATTAGTTCACAGAAAGAATAATGGAAGCTTGGAGCCAACTTCTAGTGGCGATAATGAGTCAATCATTAGTAAATGAATTTCAACATGCTTGGGATAAACACATATCCATCATCCAACAAATATTAAAACAATAAAAATAAAAAACTGTCAAGGTACAGACTTTATGGACCACTAGGTCTTTTTCTGCTGTCGGCTTTCTATGTTTCTGTCAATCTCTGTCCAGCCTCTTCTTTATATGGGGGAAATGCCAATTTCAAATAATTGATTTATGCAGCTGTCCCCAATCTTTGTGAATCGGTAGTCTATCTGGGGCCAGTGCAAACACGCATGTGTGTGCAGTTCAACTTGTGCACGTAGTGGACTGGCAGTGGGCCACGGTGCAGAGGTTGGGGACCGCTGGATTTATGTATTGCTTCAAAGTTCTTTTCTTCTAACTTTGCTTTTGCTTTAAGTATGAATGGCCTGGAACTTCATTTCCAAGACAACAGAAGTTTGTTGAATCCTGAACTGAACTGTTTTTCCTGAAAGTAGAATCAAATTTCTTATTCAAGGGAAAAGTGTAGCTGATCATTTGGAGTGAAGCTATAAGCATCCATAGGAAGAGGATCGGGAGAATTTGCTCCAAAGAACCAGGAGGTTAGTAAATAGGTCTGGGACCTGAGAGGCCCTTAGTTCATGTCCTTGGTTGATGATGGATTTCACTGGGTGACTTTTGTCCTCATTATTTTGTAGCCTACTCTCCTACCCCTAATTATGTTTGGAGAAAAAATTAAGAATGATCCATTAATGCTCCCTTATTTGCTTTGCAGAAATGCAGGGATATATATTGTGGGAAATAATTAATCTTAACTGTAACTCTTTAGTTCTGCATATTCTCTTTCTATAGAATTGTAAAAAGAGAAGCCAAATGTAAATCTTTCATTTCTCTAAGAATGTTTTCTCTTCCTTATCTTGAAAGTTAGAATACCTCAGGTGATTTCATGTGGCAAGCATGAACACAGATTCAGCCTGTATCACTTTTTTGCTGAGATTGAGAGCCAGAGTTCAGTTTACACAGAGTTACCCTGTTTATCCCATATAATCTTTCCTGGCTCTTGGCTCGTTATGGAAAACTTTTTAATCAGTGTCCTCTTTTTTAGATTTGAAAGACTGGTTGCATTTATTCTTGAATTAACCTATTTTTCTGGCTTTAAATGGTATATGGGGACAACTAAACAAGCTGGTTCAATCCAATATGCTAAGCTATAAAAAGCCTAAGCAAGAATTAAGTTTTGTGTTAGGCCTGATATAGGTCAACTTGCTACATGAAAACAGCTAATGCAGTTTTAAAAGGTCTAACATACGATATCATTTTAAAAGAGGCTACATATGTACATTTATAGGTCCAGGACTTTTGCATTGATACGGGCATGTTGGTCAAAGTGTCCATCCCAACAAAGTATCGCATATATATATTTATATAGGGTCTGTTTGACAGGAAATGGTTATTCCAGCAGGCCTAGCACTCAGACACATTATCTGCAGTTGAGTTTCGTCCATTTGGTACCCAAGTGTACAGTCTGTCTGATCAAAGCCAGAGAGACTCATTCATTCTCATAAGAACCCATAATTATTCATCTTTATAGTCTCAAATAGTTGGTTCAGCCATACAAACACTTCTTAATTTTCTCTTTGGTGAGCAGTTACTTTTCTTCAACCCATCTGTTCCCAAATCCAGCAGCTATGGACATTCATACCAATACCATTTGAAATCTGGTTAGTTTGATCTGGTGACTTAAGATTGAGTGACTTATAAAGCTTCATATAAGTCTAAGCAGAATGCTCAGCTGAATTTTGATACTGGTGTCTGTATTGTTGCAACTGTTTCTTGATGTTGCTTTTCTTGTTTTTCCCATGATATTAAAACCAATTTTTATATACAGTGCCTTTTCTTACATAATTATAAGAAGATGTGAAAGACAAATACATTGACATAAAAGAGAGTGATTTGATTAAGTCAAAGAGAAACATTTCTAAACAGCAATATAGTTTGGCTCTTTTATCTTTTGTGTGGTACAGATGTAAGTCTCAACATTAGGGGATGAATCAGATGGAGCAGAACATGTGTAGGAGATTTTAACAAGAACACTTTTATTTGTTTCTTAAGTTATAAGTCAAATGTTAACGGTGCAGGACCAAGGAGCAAAATGGCAAACAGATGCAGTCAGTAGGTATTGTGCCTACAATTCTATTAGAAGATACTTACACAAGATGAAAATAAAAAGAAGTTTCCAATGCTTTCTTCTGCAACATGTTCAAAGCCCTGCCTCTCACTGCTGACATGCTAAAGGCCAGCTTTAAATAAATAAATAATGTATAAGTACATGCACAGAGATCTTTGACATAGCAGTGCAACATTTCAGTGATGGAAGAAGGTGGCCACATTATGCAGTGGTGATGATGGGGTCCAAGTGCTACCTAACCTGCATCACTTTCATTTCACTGCATAAAGGATAACCAAACCCTTTTCCTGTCAAAGCATGAAGGATGGTTCACACACACATTGCTTATTTTTATAGGTGTATTAATATACAGGGAGTGTTATTGCACTCAAAACACAGTATGATGGAGCAGCAAAGTCTTCAAGAGAGGAAACTGTTCCAACTCAAGAACATGTTTTGCAAGCAGATCTCAGGCATTGTAACTAACATCTCAAACTATGAGGGTTAAGTAATAATTGGGGGCAACACTTCTAGGGGAAACCTGAAGCAATGGGCTAGTGAGGCTAGATAGTAGTGGTCTACTTTATAAATAAATAACCTGATCTAGTGCAAAACAGCTTCTATAAATAGCAATTCAATGTTTCAGTCAGGGATGTTTGTAAGGATGTGGATAGCCTAATAGAAAGCATGACCATTGGCTTGAAGCCTCACCCCTTCTTAGCTTGCATCACACTATAAGGGTGGAGCTTCAGTTGCCTTGGTTGCCTGCTCCATCTTGGATTTGTACAACATGCTAGACTACAGAGTGATAGACATTTCAGAATATTTTGCACATGCAACCATTCATCCATGAGTAAAGAGGTTTAGAAGAGTTTGATGATTTTCACCACTCATAATGCAACTACAAATTCCATCCTTAAAGGCAAAGATATAAGCATTTCCTATAGCAGCTATTCATGTAGGTGAAAAAAAATTAAATGATTCCAGCGTGTTTATTAATCAATAAAGTAAATTATTTTAAGTTAAAAAATTTAAAGGCCAAGATCTCATATAAAAAAAGGACTACAAGTCTTGGCTCTCTCAGATTTCAGTTATTTTAAATATTTTTATAAAAGCATTCACAAGTATATTGCTTACTCACATCACAAAGGAATCGGCAACAAATGGAATTAGCACCATAATCGGAAGAATTTTGGCTAGTTTTAGTTTTTTTTTTAAATGCTTAACCACAGTTTCTGATTATTGTTTATGGAACTTTCTCATTTTGGTTAGATGTTGATTATAAGTTTAACCTGGAAACTTTGTTTTATGATTTTGCACAATACAGTGAGACACGAACGAAATGGGATTTATGCAATAAAGTTAAAACTAAGCAGGTTTAACTTGTCATCTGAATGTAGTCACAAGCTTTGTCACTGTCAGGCCTTTGAGATGGACCGGGTTAGAGAATAGAGACCATGAGGAATACTGGATAAAAATAACATTTTTATTGATGATGGTTATAATAACAGAATAAAGGAACAACCTGATGACATTTCTCTTTCCTTCTTTCTTATAGACAGTCAAAGCAGGGCTATCCTGAATTTCTTCCTTACATTCTCCTGTTTTTCCAAGGAAAGTTCATTTTTCCTAACAGACTTGTATATCTTTTCAAGGCTATATCTGTCCTTCTCTACAGTCTCAAATCTGACCATCATTTTGATAGGTGCTAATAAATAAATTACCTCAGCTGAGCTATGACAAACGTAGCAACTGGATGAAAACTGACCATTATGAGAACAGAGGAACCTCACTGATTTTTTCCAGGAGATTCCTGGCTCAGCTTTATGATCCAAGATGTATTCAGTGTGGTCACTATCTGATAGGTCTGTTCTGTAAAGATCTTAGCAGAGACTTTCTTTTTCACAATAGTTGTGTCTTTAGCTGTTCTTCTTGAAGGACCTCTTTTGCAAAATAAGTTAGAGGTTCTTACATAATGTTGTTTGAATATGTTAATTCAAGTGCTCTCTACACAATTTAAGTGTTTTTCTGACATGTAACTCAGAGGTTTATCGGGTCCACAGAACAGGGTATACAAAGAATCCAAGATTATAAAAGAGGTTTTCAAAACAACAACAAAAGATGGAGTAGGCCCGTGATGGCGAACCTATGGCACGTGTCCCAGAGGTGGCATGCAGAGCCATTTGTGCCGGTGTGCGAGCTGCAGGCAAACTTATCTCACTGCACATGTGCGTACCTCACAGCTGATTTTCGGCTGGTTTGAGGCTTTTTTTGGCCTTCCAAAGGCTTGAGGAAGGCTTCTTCAGGCTTCTACAAGCTTTGTAGGCTGAAATCTAGCCCCATTTCATCACTTCCGTTTTTTTCGGAAAAACATAGCAGGTGCATGTGTAGGGTGTGTGTGTGTGGGGGTGTGCATTGCCTTCTGGGTGCTGACACATGAGTACGAGCGTGCAAGCACTTGCACAATTTTTGGCACAGGAGTCCAAAAAGGTTAGCCACCACTGCAGTAGGCTAATGAGATTCTGATATTTATAATGCAATCCAGTGCATAATATTTGGAAATAAGTCTCTGTGGTGTTCAATAAGCTTTACTCCCAATCCAATATTAATCAGAATATATTCTCAATTAGCTAGTTTGGGGCAAGACTAGGAACTGGAAGACCTTAGGCATAAAGCTAGCTTGGTGACTTGAGCAAACCTTAGGAAGGAAGCAATGGCAAACCACTTCTGAAAACTCTTGCAAAGAAAACTGCAGATATTTGTCCAGGCAGTTTCCAAGAATCAAATGTGATTGAACAGGGGAAAAATAGCCTTAACTACTTACAAAGTGCAGTCCTCCACATTCATTTCTATAGCAATCGAAATACCTATTGGGATTGAAAAGATTTCAAAGGCCCTTCAAAAATCCAAAGAAAATATTAAATATCTGTCTTCAAGTTTTAATGATTCATTTTCAGTTGAGATGTAGGGAAAGGTTACAGAACTAAAGCTGCTAAAGAATCCATCTGTCGCCATCTGTCTCTATATGGAGAAACTTGGCAATTGGATTGCAAGATGGCAACAGTAAATGATTGCATCTAATTTTCTGCAGTGGAGCTGATGCCAGATGTTTCTTCCTCTTTGATCTTAATCACACTTTAGGTTGCAGACAATAAGATTGGTTTAAAATTTATTGACTCTTTGATTTCTACATTTTGGTGCTTTTAAGGAGAGATTTCTAAATGTTGACAAGTGAGGTGACATCAAAAGTGTCAAGTCATCAATCTCCTTTGTAAAAAGGTCTTAATTAGAACCCCATTGATGTTTCCATGCAACATGAGTTCTTGTTCAGTCAATCATAAATTTGCTTCATATAATGAAGTCTCATTGTGTTGCTTATCATAATATTTTAAGCATCTGTAGCACAGCTTCTTGTAAACCTTTCATGTTGCCTTAAAGCTATTGGAAACTATAGCTGCTATTAATCAAAAGAAGCAGGAATTAAAAAATGCATTGATTTTGTTCTTTTAGCTGTTGGTTTCTTTAAAAAAAATAAATAAAACAAATTGATATTTCTAGAGTGTTATTTTTACAACTGATCTATGGCACATAATTTCTATTGAACTTCTAGCAAATGCATACTATGATGAGAAAGATTAAAATATTGTGAGTTCTATAAACCTCAATAACTCCAGCTCTTTAGAAGTTCATTGCAGTTTATAGTATTGCTGGATCATAGAAACCAGAAATCAGATCACAAATCTATGAGAACAGGGCAATCTACACAAGTGTTTTATCCTACTTGTAGGACATGGCTTATTCATAAGATGTGACATACCCATTATCTCATTTTTATGATGCTATCTGTCAATATTATGGTTTCATTTTGTAATGTTGGCTTTCATGCTCTATTATGAGCAATGCGTTTTGATCTCTTGATATTATATACCTCAAACTCTGGTTTCAAATTCTGACAGTGGAAGAACAAGGTTTACCTGTCTACCTGAGAGTAAAATTGACTCTTATGTGACATTGACAATGAGATAGCATCTTTCAATGCATCTGAATGGATGAAGTCAATTTAGAGTACACATGGCAGATATGGAGTACACCCTAATTCAGTTTTCCAACTAACTGACTGAAATGACTACCTCATTCTTCTTAAAGGTAGATTTTCAAAAACCAAAACAATTTTCTGTGACTACCCTCTATCTTTGAAGACAAGGATGGTAGTTACACCAATTACCTGGAAATAATCAATTAAGGTATGAAGGTCCCTGAAACAGAAATACAGGGTGAATTTTTTTTACATAAATGGATTTCTACAAAATCCCTGTGTAATACCTCATTAGTTGGGGCTCACATCAAATTTAGTCCACTGTGGCAAGAATAGGCCTGACCCTGGAAGGAAGTGAAGCTGAAGTTTAAATAAGGACATGTTTGGAGAAAATATCAGTCACCTGAAACCCACCCTCATACCCTTTCATTTAGATCTGGATGTTGCTCCTTGAGGCACGAGGTCAGCATGTCCTTCATGGATAGGTGACACCGTCTGCTCTTTTCAGTTGGTCAGAGATGTTATTTTTTTAAGAAGCAGGATGTTATTCCTAGAAGTCTGCCACTTGGCAAGGTCAACAGTAATATTTTATGGTTAATGTTTATTATTAATTTTGGCTGTGGCCTTTCCTTTAAGCATTTGTATGGTGTCAACCTGAACTGCTGTGGGTCAGAACGTGACAAGGTTATGACATGAACCATGCATTCACTTTTCTTTCCCAAACACACACTAGCAAAACAATACACATGGGAACTGGGAAACCGTATATTAACTTTTACCGTAACGTCTACACCCTGAAAAAATAAAAGCAGAATTCGGAGTCTTTTTGTTTTTAAGCAGATCTGCTTTCAGCTAGAGAGTCCTTTTCACCATAGCTGTAACAAAATGACAAAATATACTTGATTTGAGCGAAGTCACTCTTCTAAATTAGTAAGTGTAGAATTATGTTCTGTTACAGAGAAAAGGGGTGTTTCCAGATGAGGATTTAGTGCAAAATGATTATATAGTTTATAGATTTTTACTGCTGCTGGTGGATTGGATGGTTGTCCCTCATTTAGAACCCTGTGTTTGTTTTCTTATCAGAGAAAATGGTTAAGGAAAACACAGAATACTGAAGGATGTATTTTAATTGGAATTGCCTGCTTGGAAAAGTTTGAGTTAGAACTTCTAGAAAAATCCTCTTCTTTCAGTAATCTCCACAGTCATTAAACATCATGAAAGTTGCCTACTAGGTGAATTTTCAAAATATAATTCATAAATTTTAAGACATTTTTGGAAATAGCTATATTTTCCATCAAAAACTAAACTTTATCCAAAAAATTCCTCCAAACAAGGAAAATGATTGGTGTTGGAGTGAAAAACATCAAGGGAATCACTAACTACACTGAAAGCAGAATTTTAGTAGCTGTTGAGAAATGCTAGATGGTGGTTTCATTTTGTATGCCAAAAAAAGCCAATGCAATCCTAGCTGTATTAACAGTCGAATAGAGTTAAAATCACGTGAAGTGATCGATACCACTTTACAATGCCTTGGAAAAACCATGCTTGGAATACTGCATCCAGGTTTGGTTAACAAAATAAAAAAAACAGTGTTGAGACTCTAGAAAGAGTGCAGAGAAGAGCAACAAAGATTATTAGGAGGCAAGAGATTAACACATATAAAGAATGGTTGCTGGAATTGGGTATGTCTTTAATGAAAAGAAGGACTAGAAGTTTTCTAATATCTAAGGGGCTATCACAAGGAAGAAAGGGGTCAACTTATTCTCCAAAGCACCTAATGGATAAGAAGCAATGGATGGAAACTAACCAAGGAGAGAACCAACCTAGAAATAAGGAGAAATTTCTTGACAGAACAATTAATCAGTTGAATAACTTACCTCCAGAGGTTGTAAAAGCTCCAACACTGGAAGTTTTTAAAAAGAGATTGGATAACCACTTGTCTGAAATGCTATACTGGGCAGGGGTGTCAAACTGGTGGCCACAGAACAGATGTGTCATGTGTAGGCCATGCCCACTCCAGCTCCTTGAAGGGGAAACATATGACAATACGTCATGTGATGCAGTAGCGGGATTCAAATATTGTTGCCACCAGTTCAGTGGGGGTGGCTTGGTGGGCGTGTTTTGCACGCTTACATATACTTTGCCTGCATGCGTGCACCAATCATTAAATTCCAGAAAGCTGACACTCAGGCAGACAATTTGGCTATTCCAAAATATGAAAAACAGCACTTCTTCTTGGTCTGAACACTCCCCTTCCCCTTATCTTATAGAACTGAGACTTTCTCCTGGGAGGAATTCCTCTTACAGATTGACTCTAGTTAGAGAAGGAAGTTTTGCACAAGTGAAGATACATTACAAAACAAATTCTATAATTTCATTTCTTCATTAGCATTTGTTTCCTGCGTTCTCTCTGCAAAATCAAAATAAATCATATGAGCCCACTAATTTAATCCCAGAAGAACAATTCTTAGGTAAATTGGGTTGAGAGATAGTAATATGCCCCATGTTATCTAAATCACCATACTCCAAGAAGAATGAATTGAAGCAGAGTCCTTGTAGTTCAGGTCTAGTATCTTAACCATTATACTTCTTTGGCTCCCAATTTGAGGGGTGTGTGTTACTCAAAGTATACAATTTCAGTAATGGCACTTAGATAAGGAATATAAGATAGGGAGATTACTTTATTCTGCTTTTTAAAATATGCTACTCCTTCATACTTGCATCAATGAATCAAGTACTTATAATACTTGTTAGGGATAGCATTGTTTACCCAAACTGGTTTAGGTAAAATAATAAATATGTAATCATAGTTTGTTAGTTAAAGTGTCTGCAACTTTAACT